>JANHGC010003214.1:31103-42934 GCA_027560395.1 Boaedon fuliginosus | reverse complement strand
GACCACCGGCAACCAATGCAGCTCGCGGAGGATAGGTGTTATACGGGTGCACCGAGGTACACCCTTAATCACTCTCATGGCTGCATTCTGTACTATATACTATAATGTTGTCAAAGCACCATGGAAGACAAAATAAGTCATGCTACCGAAATAAATCATTAGACAAATGCTTCTTTCAAGGCAGAAGATATAAATAACATTGCCCTGTTAAGCCTGGAGGAGTAATTCTGCCCCACACCCAAATTTCTGTAAAAGCCCCATGCTGGCTGGGGAATTCTGGGAGTTGAAGTCCACAAATTAGACAGCCCTGTTCTAGAGTGATTACTAAAAAATCCTCATGCCCCCACACCCATTTTTTTTTTAAAAATAAGTTTTATTGAACATTTTCCTATACTTACAATCTATTTCATACTAAGAAATACTGGTGCAACAGCTTACTTCATAATCACATATACATATATACATTTATAAGATATTACATAATACATATCCTAAATGATATTTTCCTGATGTCCAACAAAGCTAATCATACAATCCTATACCTAATTATCCTCTAATTCGCTTAATTTGTTAAATATCTCCACATCTTAATTCCCATTCCTGTCTTTCCTTCTCTTCTCCAACCATTTGTACCATGTATCCCAACTTTGGAAGTATTCTGTTTCCCACTTATCTTTTAGAACCATCATCAGTCTATCTAATTCAGCAGATTCCAATATTTTCGCTATCAATTTTTCTTCTATAGGTAATTTTTCTTTTTTCCATTCTTGTGCAAATGACAATCTGGCTGCTATTATAATATGTATCATTAAATATAAAATATTTTTATTAATTCTTCCTGAAATCATTCCTAATAAAAGGACCTCTGGCCATAACTCTAGTTTTTGGTCTGTCATTTTCCATAACCAGTTTCTGACCTTACGCCAGTAATTTTTTTGCCAGTGGGCAGATCCACAACATATGGTAATAAGTACCATTCACCTGATTGCACTTCCAACAATTTGAGTTTTTATTGGGAAACATTTTAGCCAGTCTTGCCAGAGGTAGATGCCATCTGTAGAACATTTTATACATGTTTTCTTTGTACGAGGTTGCCATTGTTAGTTTGTAATTTCTTTCCCATATTTTTTGCCATAGTGTACCCAAAGTTCTTACCCCAGGCACGCATATTTTCCCTCATATTCTCCTCTCCCATTTTCCAATTTAATAAAAATAATATATTTCTTTTAATCATTTTATCATCACCTTCCAAAATTATTATATCTATTTCTTGCAGTTCTCTATATATTCCGTATGTTTCTTTATCTTTCTTAAATCTTGCCTAATTTGCACATAGGTCCACCAATCTAAGCCCGAACCTTGATCTTTCAGTTCATGCCTGGTTTTTAAGTCCCCTTGTTCATTTAATATATCTTTATACGTTAATTTCTTACCTGGGTTTAATACATTGGGATACACTAGAGCTTCTATTATTGATAACCATCTTGGGACTTTCAAATAGAATATTCATTTTATCTTTTCCCAGGTCCACAATAAAGCCTTTCTAAAGAAATGCTTCTGGAACTGACCATGTAACCCCCACTCCCATTTTTGAAAGATAAGAAAAAAAATAAAGTTATCACATGACTAAAAGTGTTGGTGAAGGTACTCTTCCTTTTCAAACTTCAGACATTTTAAAAATTTGAAAGAATAAAAACCTTTCTCAGTCTTGTTGTAACTTCAAAATAGCAAGTACAATCTTCAGCCACCTCCAGTGTACTCTGATGAGCTTTTTGATGTATTTTTAATGCTAAAATTACATCAAATTTGCCCCACTCATCCTTATTAAAGGAATGTAAAATGTAAAATCTCGAAGATGGAATACAGTCAGTTGGATTTAACAGTGATCTTGAAATCACTGGATAGAAGCTAGAAATATCTAAATATGTAGAGCAGTCATAGTACAAGACAGTACCATTACACAGAAGTGTTCAGAACACAGATATGCAGCAATGCTGGATGTACTGGCCAGGCACAGGATAATGGTGCAGCCAAGCTTATTAAAATTGTATAAAAGATTTCTCCACGGCTGTAGTACATTTAAATGCATTGTTACTGTGTGTTTAAATTAAGGAATCCTAAATGAAATGTCAGTTTATATCTGCTTTTATCCAAAGCTCTGGACTACTACTGACACTGACAAGGTCTGCCCAATCTTGGAATGGGGGAGAGAAAGCAAGAAATTTTAAGCATGCAATGTGCTGTAATTTTTCACCAGCTGGTTTGTTGGCTAGCTATTTATTCCATGCTTATGCCAGCTGAATGGGCATCTGTTTCACATGCCCACTGTTGCTTTAGAAAAAAAAACTGGTATTTGACAGATCTGGGTCCTATGGCCTCCTCTCTGTTAAAGTGACACTACAAAGTAGATACTCCCAGTTAGTTTAGGTTTGTTGAGGTCATGTCCTCTCTTTAAGGTCAAATTTCCATGGCAGTTACGGTCAACATTGTGTGCATATGTGTGGATATGCATCCAACTGGATGGTAAATTGTTTCTTTTAAAATATGATTAATACCGAGGATGGTTTAGAAAGTCATGTGTAAGATGTTGGGTGCTTGGTTTAAGGATGTTATATCAGTGGGTGATCTTCAATCAGTTTTCATCTCTTGATCTATCCTAAACCATTGAGTATTCAGGGAAGGACATTGGGAAGTACAAATATATGTTGCTCTGACCCCCTGAAGGATGAGTACCATTTTAAACAGAAAAAAGTCAGTAAATTCAGCATAAATGATGCTTTGATTCTTTAATCTTTATACATACATTTTACATATGTCTCTGTGTAAATTAATTATGAAGGCTTACATTAGGAAAGAAAAAAGAAAGGGAAGGAAGGAAGGAAGGAAGGAAGGAAGGAAGGAAGGAAGGAAGGAAGGAAGGAAGGAAGGAAGGAAGGAAGGAAGGTTGATCTAGAGTACAGGGCAAAGGAGGCAAATTTAAATGTAAAAATTCTAAAATCACTAGGGTGAATGAAAGGGCTGGAACTATTAGCTCCAATGAAGCTGATTATATATTTAGAACAAACAAATTCTTCCTGTGAATTGGTGCTCAGCCATCTGGAAGCAAAAAAGAATGATACACTTTTATTCATATATTATTTTGTTCTTAATAGCCAACTTCTTTCATGCCGGTGCAATGCCTTGTGCCTGACTTCCATAGGAATTATGTTAATGTACCAATTTTTGCAACCAAATTCAGGGACTACATTTCCCAACAACTGATCTGGATAAAAGAAATTTATACTGCTCAGACAGAGAGAATGAAAAAGGCGGTAACATATCTCTTTCATACACAGACACACACACACACAGATTGCAACATCAGTAAGTCCTGGTGAAAAATACAATTTTTTGTATGAGTAGTTGAAAAAACAAGTTTCAAATAAGCGCAGCTTTGTGATTCTTACAAGAAATGTGTTATGAAGGAACAAGGACAAATGTACTCTTAAATCTACACAGGCCAAGTACCCTACCAGCTTCCTTCTCCATAGCCCCAACCTGGTTAAACTACTGTTGGAATTCATCACCAAAGTTAGTACAGTACAGTACTAATATATGTAAACAGGACCTGCAGCATTGCAGTAAGGAATGCTTTTGCTAAGGATCCGTCCAATGAAGTTGCTACCGGGGACACTGGGGAGAGAGAGGTCAGCTTGCAGTAGAAAAGTGGCTTTTATTCCTTGTTCTTCAAACTTCTAAGCTGATGGCAGAAACAATTTTTACTTTAAAACATCTTTTGAAGAAGTGAGGAGTAGAAACGATGAGAGTTTGGAGTGGAAATGATGAGAGTTTGGAGTACATCGACCATATAAGAAAGCTGAGTAAAAGAAGAGGTGAGGGACAGGTGGTGTTAGAGTTGATGAAGTGAGCTGCAGCTCATAAAAACTTATGTCTTTTCATAACATTTGTTAGTGGGAGAAGGTACTCCCAGCACAGAAGTACTGTAAGTAGGAGATAGGTTGCTGTCCAAGGTAGCTGCAATGGAAGCAACTCTTCTTATTTCCTGAGTTTATTCATGGAGAAGGAGGAAATACTGGGATGCAAGAGCCTTCCAAGACAGGAATGTTTGACAAGATAGAAGTATGGAGGAGTAGCCCTGCTTGGAAGTAAATGATAAGATGAACGATGACAATATATAACAGATAAAAACACTGCTGTTCTTTTTAGCATGTGTGCTAAAGAATTCGTTTTGTATTGAGCTTGCTTACTTTTCACAAGATGAGGCTATCAGTGCATGTACAGTTAGTCTCATTATTTAAATTATCAGGTATCTCATTTACATTTTTTAGCAGCGTATGTAAGTATCCAGGAAAATATTTTGTTCCAGTTGTGATGGAACTGAAGATCCTTTGGAGAATATGTGTAGAAGACGACTCATTAAAACACTGATTATACAAAGCTAAAAAAACCACCATTTCTTGTGTTCAGTGGGTCATTTGCAGAAACAAATTTAGTTATATCCAGAGGTGGTATTCAGCCAGTTTGGACCGGGTCTAGTGAACCAGTAGTTCTGGTAAGTGGTTGGCCCTGCCCACCTGCCCCTGCCCTTTCCGGTCCTATATTTCCCTGTTTTTTAGCTCGGCTGATTCGCGTGGCACATTTTACTCACCAGTGCTGACATAGAAGCTAAGTTTTTAAGCTTAAAATGGGCAATTTTTTAATGCTGCGCATGAGCTCACTGAACCAGTTGTTAAACTGGTTGCAACCCACCACTGGTTATATCTAAAGATAAAGCTCAAAGATAAATAGCAATAGCATTTAGACTTATATGTCGCAGTAATTGACATCTGCATTTGCAAGTTGTTATTTGGCCAATATTCCAAGATTAAGCATCCATTTGCCTGCACAATAACGATGAGAGATATCTCTCCAAAACACACATATACACTGATGTGCACAATTTTTCCAGCTTCTTCCTCACTCTTAAGAAATACCACACAAATAAAAATATATCCTTCTCTTCCTGTTTTGACTTGGGACTAGTGTTACCATAATGTCATCTTTCATTCTGGCTTAGTGTGATGCGTGAACTTACCAATTTATGATGTAGCGTTACATGTGAACCAGTCCGACTATGCAATCTTTGAACTGAATTTGGACAAGGTGCTTTGGAATACAAAAGCATAGCACCTGTCTGTGTCTCATTAAAGCAGCTGCTTTAACTTCCAGCATGACAGCTGCATGAAGCACTTATTTTTAATTCAATCTAAGACTTTGCAGAGTCCTAGAAGCAGCCCACTGAGACTTTCCAACAATCTAGTTATATTATAGAAGACTGTGTAATGCTTTAAGTTCCATGCTGAAACATAACTTTTCCCATAGTCAAATAACCACCTAAAGGAGAACCAGGTAAACACTGGATGACCAAAAAAAAAAAAAAACCCAGCCCAAACCCATTCAGGAAACTCTCTTTGTTGTACTCTAGTTATTATCTGGATTTTAGCAGCCCAGAACTGGTTTCCCTAATATAACAGAGGCCTTGATTGTTCCAAACTGGAATAGGCAAGAAAATTAGCTCTTTTTGCTTTTCCCTCTCTTTGATGGAATTGCTAAAGAAAGGTTTGGATTATACAAAGTTATCATAAAAATACCATTCAATATCTTTTCAACTGCCATAAAACAATGTGAAACCCCTTTCAATTTTTTTTGTTCTATCACATTTGCATTCCACACATCTCCTAATATGTAAAACATGGTATCTACAATATTGTCCTGTCTTATACTTATAAATACCAAATGAACTAGACTGGAAAAGGACACATGGATAACTATAATACATTTATGTATATTGTTGTACATGACTGTGTCTGAATTAGATGTATTACTTTCTAAGGAATCACAGATCACATTTCAGTTTGGCAATATGTTTATTAAGAAGTATAAGGACTTCTGTTTCGATCTTCTATTAATTTGGGGGCTGTTGTGGAAACATGTCTACCACAGTTTCATTGAATCAAAATCTGTACACATCGGTTCTAATGGCTGCTCATGAGATTAGTATTTCTAGACAAATAAGATTGTTCCTCTACTGATGTAATTAATTCTGATGTGTCTGGACAATATTTCTTTTTTGTGCTATTTTAGTTCTTATATTTAATTGAAAATGTGTTATGTTTACAGAAAACCGGAGACAAGGACATGAGCTTTAAAGATGCTAAAGCATTTTGAACCACAAGATGGCAATATTGATTATATGTTCTTTTTATCTCTTCTTTCTTCACTGTAATCACTATTTCCCCTATTTTCTTGGTTTTCAAAAAGAAAAAAAATCAATTTCTAAGAATCATTTTCCTACTACTAGGGTCACTATGCAATTATGCAATTTTAGAAAAATGGTCAGGAACAAGTTGTAAAATCTTTCCCCTAATAGAGCTTTTCAAGCAAAGCCAGAACCTGAATTAAGAGCAAAGCATTCAGGAGCAAGTCATATTTTCAAATGATTTATACAGGATTAGAGCTGTTCATTTTAAGGACTCTCTAATGGAGGAGAAAGTTATGTTAGATGGAGTTAATGCTTTAGGGTAGGGAGCAAGTATGTGCAAGTGAAAAAATATTTCAGAATAAAGATTATACTGATGCTTTAATGAAATTAATTTTAAAAAATGAAACTGAAGTACAATCATTGTGTTTGGTCCTTTTTAGTCTCTGGAATGGCTACTTTTGGAAGCACGTGCTTGGAGTAGTAACTTGAGAACAATGACTGCAGAGACTTGTGTTAAAGTGTTAGCTGCCTCGAGTTCCCCTGATCAGGGAAACGAGGCGGGGTATAAATCTAATAAAATAAATAAATAAAGAGATTCACTGTAATATACACACATGCTTTCTTGGTAGCTCATCAGATGTTGTCCCTGGTAATGGTACCCCAATTTTGTTTTAGATAAGCCATACACCTCCATACAATGCTTTCCTCTAACTTCTAATCCTAATTAATGAAAATGTAGCACAGTTTCTGTCCCTTTTTAGTTGGGGCCACCCTGGAAACAGGAAAGGACCGGCCCGCAGTGCCTCTGCCAGTGAAAACAAAGCTTGGGAGGGCCACAACCCTAACCCTCCCAAGCTCCGTTTTCATCTGTGACTGCCTCCTGCAGCCCTCTGCCAGAAAAAATGGAGCCTGGGAGGGCCGTGCACAGAGCTCTGTTTTCACTGGCAGAGGGCTGCAGGAGGCTGTCGCAGATGAAAACGGAGTTTGTGGGGAAGAGTGCTAGCAAAAGAAACTACTAGCAAAAGTGAATCCTCCCATCCCCGCCTGGGCCACGACAGGTACCCCTGATACAAGTGACATTGAGCTGGCCACGTATACCTAGACATGCCCACCTGGCCACGCCCCCGGCCCCCGAGGTCAAACACAACCCTGATGCAGTCCTCAAAATCGAGTTTAACACCCCTGCTTTAGTATCTTAGAGAAAGGGTACTAATACAGTAGTGCATGGTTACAGGAAGTGGCAATAGCATATATATTTAATGACTCAGAATGTTATATGAATGAAGGATACTTAGGAATACTTAGATTTATAATATTAAAATAATATTAGACAACCCTGTGACTTATTGGGTCATCCTTTGAATGAAAAGAAGTGCAGGCTGATGTGACTGGAATAAACATTAAATTTTCCTGAATGGTATTGATATCACTTTGCTTTGAAAATTAAAGAAGAAAGATCAATTTTCAAAAATTCTTCAAGCTTTCAAAAAAGAAAGATTTGGCTTCCTGCCAAATTTGCTTGTAAGAACCTGGTAAAGAACATTGGAAAACATGGTCACATAAATGCAGGAATGCTTCAGTGGCTACAACTTTAGGAATAAAACTGGTCTGAACATACTGGAAATTTCAATTCCACTGGAGTAGTAGTCCCAGCTTTTTTTTACATATTTGTTAAGGTAGAGGATTTTAGGTGCCTTGATTCAAAAATTGTTGTAATATAAGATATCATTTCGACTAACATGAGGGTACAAACAGACAAACACAATGAGAATTTTAGCAATATATATGTTACTTACTTGTGAATTTAAAACATATATATAGTTGCATTACTTAAAGAAAGGGCAAATTAAGGCTCCTTTTTATTATAAGAAAAACCAGGACATTTATGATATCCTGGAAAGCAGAGTTTCATATTCCGACATTGTGGATCTTGTTCTAGTTCAAAGCAAGAAATAAAAACAAAAATCTCCTTCATACCAAATTTTACTTCTGTTGATTTCATGCAATTTTGTACCTAAGGAAGGATTAAAATTCAGTCACCTGGTGCCTTTGACAACTACATAAAACTGGCTGCAGTACATATAAGTATGCAGACATCTATTGCCAGACAATAGCATTTTCTTCAAGTGAATTACCATTTTCTCAATTAATATAGAAATCCCTTAGTTTATAAGTAATTGTTTCTAGAAGAGGTAGGGGAAGGAAGAGATAAATGAAGGAATCAATGCACATTTTGTGTACAGTGCCAGGTTCCATAAATATAGGTTTGATCTATTCTAGGTGATATTTTCTCAAATTGTGAGAAATCTTGAAATCAATTGTATTGCATTCAATGGCCATGTTGACTTCTTCAGCATCTGGGAGCTTTTAAGATGAAAGTTAAGATAAAATTCTCCAAGTCTTCAAAATGCCAACCCTAGAGGGAAAAATAGTACAGTTTCTAACATGAAAATATCTTCATTTTAACTCTGCTTCCTGTTTTCTCTCCTTATTTCAGAAACAAACTTTTTCTTTATCTTCCTAGTTTTAAATCCCACTGTATTCTGGACTGCTTATTCTCAGGTTAAATGTACTAAAATTTACTGTCATATTCATTTTTTTTCATCAGTCTTATTCCTATTCATTTTTTTTTCTGTGACATAAATTCCTACACATATGGTCTTGGATGTAAACCTACTACATTCTACACTACATTCATTGTTTAGTTATCTACTACTGTATTCCATGGCATTTATTCAAGAAATTCACAAAACATACAAGTACCCTGTATCTTAAAGGACTTTCTAGGATTGCTCCTACCAGCTTTCCATGTCCCACATGGCTAGGAGAACTGCAGTCACGGTGGCAGAAACAATGGGCCCGCAGGCGGTGCCAGACAACATCTTCATTTTTAGTCATTCCAACATTCAAAAAGAATCCAACCCATCAAATTCTTTCATTTTTTCAAAACAAAGTGGGAATCACCTGGTGTCCTACTTTCCATCTCCATTCTGCCATTCCTATGTACAATAAAAAAAAGCTTAAAGATGGAGTGATCAAAGGTCACTCCCATTAGGACTGTCCAGGCAAATTCCTCAAAATATTACTCTGGAAAATTCTGCGGTGTAGAGATAATGTAAATCATTGATATTAAATCCTCTGCCCTTTTCATCTCTTGCCTCATGTCTCTTGTCCCCCTACCTGCCCCTTGTCCTATTTTTGCCAGTTAAATGTTTTTGATGTCAGCTTAAGTTTAATAAATAAATACTAAGCTAACGTTATTGTTGTTGCCGATAGCTGAAAGGAGTAATGCATGTGCTTGCTCTAATGTGAATGTTGGAATTGACTAGGGAGCAAACAAGCTGGCAATTACTCACAGTAATTTTCCAGCAGAAAGGAGTTGTGAAAACAGGATTGGAACTCTGTTTGTCTTCTCTATAATTATCAAATAGGACAAGTGAAATATGTGGGGGAAACCAGCCAAAAAAAACCCAACAGTCTGAGTTCAAAAGAGTTCAAAAGAGTTCAAAAGTATTGCAAAGAAAAATTTCCCTATGAATTGTGGTGGGGCAGTTCCTTGGATTGTGGGTTGGAACACTGTGCCCTTCTTCCCTCTTGGTCACATGACCCAAAGTAGAAAAAAAGTATACACTGATAGACAAACACACTGATAGACAAACAAATCAGTTCATGACACAGAGGAAAACATACACCTCTGTTGGAAACAATAGGGCTGGAAAGAGTTCCCTATTCTGTTTTCTCTAGGACAACACTATGACAACTATACATTTGTATATAGAACATAAAAAAGTACATCATGCCAAATTTATAATGCTCTTTGGCAGCCAACATGTTTTCTTATTTTGTAAATAGTTGTACAAACCCCAACAGGAAGACAAATAAATAATATGAAATTATCTATTGTTTCTCTACTTGTGCTGAATGAATGAATTTTAATTTGCCCCTTAAGAGTCAGGCTAGCCAAATAATAACAATGAAAAATGCATGATAACAGAAATTTCAGAGTGGCAATTTCACAGACAAGCCTATTTTCTGCATCAGCAGCAAATTAATTGAAATGTCTTTCTCTTTCCTTAAGTCTTTTTAGGTATTGTAACCAGTGTTTCTGAAGAATGTTAGTAGAGGAAAGATTAGTGATAGATCGGTTTCTGTTCAGGATAGGATTTTTAGTTGTTGGTGTTGTTTTGCAAGGAGATTTGCAGAAAAGTTTGGCATCCTTTTTCATGTGAGCCATCAGTTATCAGAGCTCAGAGTTTATGAAACCTGTATAGTAAATGGAAATAGCCTCAGGTGGAGAGCACTTCCCTCTATGTAATGTCTAAATTCAAGGAAATGTCATGACCCAAGAAATGACAATTGACTAGGGGCAAGATAAAAATCTAAGAACTTTATTACACTGTTTAGCTGTATAGGTGAAATTTTACAAGTATTCCTAGAAAAAATATAAAAGAGAAGAAATCATTTTAAATGCTCCTTATTGAATAGAATTCTTTATTGGCCAAGTGTGATTGGACACACAAGGAATTTGTCTTTAGTGCATATGCTCTCAGTGTGCATAAAAGAAAAAATAACAGTAATAATAATAATAAGATACATTCAACAAGAATAATAAGATATAACACTTAGTGATAGTCATAGTAGCAATCAAATTGTACTAGGAGAACAGATAAGACAATATAAATTGCAAAGTTACAACAACACAATTATAGTCATAAGTGGGAGGAGATAGGTACTAGGAAGGATGAGAAGAATAGTAGTGATACAGTCTTAGTAAGTAATTTGACAGTATTGTGGGAATTAGTTGCTTAGCAGACTGATGACATTCGGGAAAAAACTGTCCTTCTGTCTAGTTGTTCTGGTGTGCAGTGCCCTGTAGCATCATTTTGAGATAGAAGTTGAAACAATTTATGTCCAGGATGTGAGGGGTCTGTAAATATTTTCACAGCCCTCTTTTTGACTCGTGCAGTCAAAATCGTGCAGTCAAAATTGCACAACACATTTTTTATAGTGGCAAGAAACTTGCAGTGTTTTCTTAAACGTTTTTTTTTCTTTTACCATAATAATTTAGATAAGACGCCAGAGGGGAAGGCCAGGGCCAATTGACTCATTGCGTGCCAAAGTCTGAAGCTACCAGTTACACTTGTCAATCTTCAGCTTAAGTATTTAGCAGTTATAAAGAACTCATTAAAAGAGCAAAGATTTATTTGAAGTACCCTGAGCAGATGAAAGATTGACTTCACGGCACCTTGAACAAAAGCAACTCATTGTAGGTGCAACCTAGCAAAAAATGCTGCTCTTGAGGAGATTGGTGTGTGTTTTGAAAGATCACAACATGAGGTTGAAATACAAGGGTGACCTCAGGTATCTAGAGCAAAAGTAGATTCCCAATATCCAGTGCCTGAAGGTCTCTCAGTCTTTAACTCTTACAAAAGGATTTTACTCTTCCAGAGCGTACTTCAAGCAATTAATTCATAAACCAAAATAGAGCACAATTATACCTCAGGCATGCATAACCGGGTACAATTCAAGGTGCTAGTAACAACTTTTAAAGCCCTTCATGGCTTAGGAGCGGGATACCTTCGAGACCGCC
>JANHGC010003212.1:13196-24320 GCA_027560395.1 Boaedon fuliginosus | reverse complement strand
AAAGTCGACATTCACCAGATTTCGGACTTTCACGGTAAGGACTGTTAGCGCGAGTCTGTGATTGTCGACATTCACCGATGAATGTCGACATTCACCAGATTTCGGACTTTCACAGTAACATATATACGGGATTTAATATTTTACTCATAGACTGCCTGAGGGCCTCTTTAAGAGAGACGGGCGGTTTCTAAATTTAATAAATAAAATAAAAATAAAACAGATCGGGGTATCATATAAAAGTGATCAGTCACTTTGTAGAGTTAGATGGGCAGCATTTAAATTATATTATATTAGATTAAACTACTATATTTGAATGTTGATTCTTTGTATTTAGCACATATTTTATTATAGTATTTGCTTTTACCTATTTTATTTTGGAAGCCTTATTTGTATTTTATTTGTATTTTATTTTTTTAACAGATCATAAAACTAATCAATCAATAAATTATCTACCTACCTACCTACCCACCTACCTATCTTCTCTGTAAGCTTCCTTCCTCTTCAGTACAACAGGAATAGCAATTTTAGAACATTTGAATTCTTCCCCAAAGAATCTAATCTCTGTGAATTTAACAAAAACAACACTGAAGAAGAGCAGCAACTGCAAAATACTGTGTTATTTTTAGATTTCCCAGGCTTCTGTAACAGCTCTGGAGTCTTTGCTTATTTTTTTTTTTTAGAAATTCAAGGAATGTGTCACTCTTTCCCTGAATTATCTGGTGTGTTTCAGATAAAAGAGCCAGATTGCAATTTTTATTGCAAGTTAGATTAAAATGAGCCTTAAGAATAAATTGACAAATGCCTCAATTTTCACCTTTAAGTAAGTCACAATAAAGGTAATTGCTTCTTCACAACCTTTAAAAAAATACATTCCATGAAAGCTTCCAGGAACAATTACATGTTAAATGACCTGCTCTTCAGTTCTGGCCTGCTTTGCAATTCTACATTTCAGGGACATAGCGTCAATATATATTCCTACTTAGAGAGAACGGCCGGAGACCTGAATTGTAGCCCTGAATGTCCTATTTCCTCCTGGGCTCTAATGTATACATGGTGAGCAGAACTGCTAGGCTTATAGGCATGCTGGGGAGGAGGAGTGGCAACCTACCAACGCCAATGACCTTACCTGAAGCTGCCGTAAACAATGAGAAGAATGGAAATTAGAAACGTGGATACTTGACTGGAGTCCACCAGGGAGTAAGCCCTGAAAGGCAAGAGAGACACAGCACATTACAATAATGAACCACTCCGATTTAAAATTTGATCGTTCCAAAACTGGGCAAAAGGTTTATTGAAAATTCAGAATAAGCCTCAAAGCACCGGCCGCAATCTCTAACTTGTCTATCTGCGCAGCTATTCAACATTCACCCATTTAGCAGACACTGCGACTCCAAACATGGGCACCAACTAAGCACACTATTGCTGGAACAGGTGAGCTACAAGGATGTCCACGTTCCAGGAAAATTGATGGGGCTGCAAAGGCTTCACCTTGACAAGACCGGAGGAGTGGAGGGGATAGGGGAGTTGTCTCAAATATCTAAAAGGCTGCCTATGGAGAAGAAAGTCAAGATCTATTTGAGACCTTTCCAGACACAGAGACAAAGAAGGGAGAGATTCATTAGGTGTTGGGGGAAAAACAATTCTGCCCATGAGAACAACTGATCCACAGTTGGGCTCCCTCGTTTATTGTCTGTTGAAGCAGAGGCTCGACACTGCAGATGCTGTAATTTGAAATCCTACACCAAATACAAAGCTGAACACAATGCCCTAAATGGCCTTTTTCCAGCTGTACCATTTCATGATTCAGAATATAAACTGGGTCACAATACGGAGGACTTATGCAATCGGCTTCAGGGTGGACTTCACAGCCCAAGACCCATTTCTGCAGCCTCTTCAATCATAAAAGGAAATGGTGCTGAAAAATTTAATTCTTCCTCATGTCAGGGTAATATTTTTATTTGGCTCTTCAATTTAATATCCCCAGGGTGGTTCACAATAACTCATTAATACACAATAATGACTAAGAAAACGTATTCACAGCAGAACGACAAGAACTGCAAGAGCCACACCTTCCCTAGCTGGTCTATGCAGTGAGACAAACCCAAAGGCTTTTCCATCTACAGAAATACTCCAAGCTGGTGTTTCTCAAACTTGCAACTTTAAGAAGGGCTGGCAGGGGAATTCTGAGAGTTGAAGTCGGCCCCTCTTAAAGTTGACACAGTTGAGAAACACTGCTCCAAGCTATTTTCAAGCTATTGCTAGGCACATCATAGATTTAAAAGTATTAAAATGGTAACCAACCCTCAGTAGAAGCACCTTTGCATTGTGTAGAGCAGGTGGGACCAAAATTGCAGGCGGGGAGGGGGGTTTAAGAACAAAATGATGCTTTCAGTGTACCCCCAAATGGGCTCCTCCTGTGCCACCTTTGAAATGGTGCAGACTTCAGCCAAGAGCACCTGCATACTTCTGTTAAAATTCTATTAGATGGTAACATGAAGTTCAACAGGGATTGGACTGGAAGAACTCCAAGATCCCTTTGAACCTTATTATTCTCTGTTCTCATCATTTAAGAACAGGTAGTCCTTGAGTAATGTCAGTAGTTAAGGCCGGAATCTCCAATGCTGCACAATGCAGTCATAAAGTGTGACTTCACATGACCAGGTTACCGTGTTTCCCCAAAAATACAACTTACCCCCAAAACAAGTCCTACCCCAATTTTCACACCTGTGCCTAATATAAGGCCTACCCCCCAAAATAAGCCTAGCCTGACTTTTTCTGCAGCGACCAGACAGCATGTGGCGCATTGCACCGGTGCTGCCGCTCATGCCATGGCGCTGTGTGGTCCATCACGCCAGTGCCGTGGCTTGCTACACCACTGGTGCCACTCACTGCAGGGCATTGTGAGGCACATCATGGAGGTGCTGCCACTCGTGCATGGAAGTGCACGCCACGCCACACAGCCTCAGGCAGCGAGCAGCACCACCAACATGACCAGCCACACCATGTCTGGCTGCAAGGGCCACAAGCAGCAACAGAAGAAATCGGGCAGCAGCATGACATTCTTTGGTGTGCAGCAAAGTTTTGCGTGTGCTGTTTTAACAATGATGGTGTGCTACATTGTTTTCGTTTTCTTAGAATGCTTTTTGGCATAGAAAATGAGGGGAGGTAAGAACAGCTGGGGAAACATGGGAGGACACATCTGCATGGATGTAAGCAACAGATGGAGGAATACAGGGAGTTCTGGACTTAGGATCATTGATTCAGCAACCCCCAAAAGTTACAGCAGTGCCATGTGAAGGGACTTCTGACCTAGGCTTAAAATTAGGACTGTTACGGCACCACTTCCGTCACATGATCAAAATGAGGCCTGCACACATGTAACCACCACAGCTTTTTAGACACTAGAGATGACTCAGGTAGCAATTTATGTGTTTACACATTTTCTCTTTCACTCTAACCTTTGACAATGCTTGCTGACTAACACCGTGAATATTCGTGAAAATGATATTAAAACATAATTGTTATAAAACTTATAAGCTACAATAGTAATATGGAAAATATCTCTTTCAACTTCTCTCTTCTTGGAAGAGCCCAGGTTTTAGCTTCAGCGGTAATTTTTTTTTAATGATATGTGAGCTCTGCTCCAGAATAAGATGAATTAGCTGTTGATGGCAGGCTTGCCCATGTAGGGATTTATAAAAAGCACCCTATTGTATAAATACAATGGAAACTAATAAAAAAAAAACACAAATGCATGCATCAGCAAAATCAACAGTCATAAAATTAGCAGCAAGGGAAGAAAAAGGGAAAAAACATGCTATACAGAGAAGTCTCAAATCTCTGATCAGATGTTTACAAATCACCCTCTTCCCCCTGTCCCCCCCCCTCAAAAATGGCTAATCAAACACATATCAGCAACTCATCTGAAGGTTGATTCATGGCAACTGAACTTATTTTTCTTCTTAGTTTGAGACATTTGGCTGGTCAACTTCAGAGGTTTCCTCCCCAACCCACATATTACAAGGCACTCAGAAACCCCTGAGGTTGATCCACAAGGAGTTGGTACATCCAAGGCCTAACCAACTAGCTCTGACTGATGCTGATGCTGCTCAGATGAGCAACATCTCAAACTAACAAGAAACGCAAGTTCAGTCGCCATGACTCAACCTTCAAACAGCTGTACCTGGGTGACTGAGAACCTTCATCAATGTATCACCAACCTGTTTCTGCAGAGCAACTACTCTTTCCTGTTTTGAATACAAAACCTTTTGGCCAGATCCTATTCCTGAAAAATCCACAGCTGAATATCTTTACAAATTCCAAGCATATTGTCCTCCTCGTCACTTAATGGGAATCCTGCTCTCCACCTCAGACGAGGTGCTCCTGGCAGTTGCTCATGTACACTCTCAGCCTCCCAGCCTTGTGAAGCTCTTGCTTACGACTGTCTCCGATACGCAAGACCGACTGCTAGGCCCGTGATGGCGAAGCTATGGCACATGTGCCAGAGGGGGCATGCAGAGCCCTCTCTCTGGGCACACAAGCCGTCGCCCCAGCTCAGCTCTGCTGAACATGCATGCGCGCCTCGCGCCATCCAGGTGGTCTACGGGTCTCTGCCGCACATACACGGGGGGGTTATGTTTATGTTTACTGAATTTATATCCCACCTCTCTTCCCCACTCAAGGGGAATGCGAGACAGTTTACAGCATAATAAAATTGCCGCCTTGAGTTCCCCGAAATGGGTGAAGAGAGGCGGGATATAAATTAATAAATAAATAAATTAATTAATTAATTAAATAAATAAATAAAAATACATAAATACAATTTAAAATACAATAAAACACAGTAAACCATAAACATAATACTAAAAACAATCTCTCAATAAAACTATTAACACACAATCGTTCAACCAATAATACCACCATTCTTACAGGGGAGTTATTCAATTCCATGCCCACTGGCAGAACACATGGGTGGAACATATGGGGTTGCACATGCATGTGTGGGGCACACACATGGGGGCCCCACATGCATGCATGGGGGTGGGGTGCATGCACCGGGGTCACATGTGCATTTGTGCGTTGGGTATTGGGGATGCGCACATTTTGGGCACTTGGTGCCAAAAAGGTTAGCCATCACTGTGCTGGGCAAATGAAACTGAAGATGCTGCTGTGCGGATGAGGTAGAAGAAGAGTTTGTGCTACTTTGATCAGATTTTCCCAAGCTCGCAACTTCCAGCTGGGTGGGAACTGAATTCCTATCAAGCTCAGCCACTGTTGCCACTAGGGATAAAGCTGCACATTATGTGTAGCTTAATGGGTCCCCCTTGGGGAAGGTTGTTTGGCATTCTAGAGCACATTAGAATACTTAGTTGGGCCTGCAGAAAACGGATGGATTCCATGCCAAGAATAAAAGCAGACCATGAAAGTTTCACATCAAAAGAACACAATTCTTTTAAAGTATCTGTTCAATAACAGAGGAAATGTATGCGGATCATTTTTATGGGAGAAGTTTAAAATGGCATATACAGCTCACTTCTTTAAGTTCTCAGAACAGACATGGATGTTGCTATATATAGTCACCTAAATTGCAAACAGCCCTTCAGCTCAACCTCCCCAATGCAGGGTTTGAACCCCACAGGTGATGAGATGGCTACATACACCTGATGCAGAAGACACAGTCACGTGGCTTCAAAGGGAGATCAAGAGGTCATGGAGAGAACAGGCAGTCTGTGGTGGTGATGCTACCTGTAATCCTTGAGGCCCTGCACCTCTAAATCCCACCCAGGGAATTAATTAATACGTTTTTCCTCTGATCCAGCAGAGTTCTTTTTGTTACTTTATATTATTTGGCGAGGAGGGTGAAATGAGTTAGGATGAAATGTGCTTGCATATTTTTACACACACACACACAGAGGGGGGGAGCTCACAGAGAAGCAAGCTAGAAAAGATGAGTTGGCAACCACAAAGAAAATGGTTATATTCAGAGATAGCTAAACAGTAATTTATTCAGGTAATAAACCTGTGGGAAATTAATTTGAAGAACAATTCATTTGAGATAAATTAATTTCCAAATGATTTGGGGAAATTGATGGCTTGTTTTCTGTGAAATGAGTGCTCGGCTGGAGAAGATAACCAGTTTCAAAGCAGTGAAGAATGGAGTCATGTCCACCTTATGATCAGACTTGCAAACTTTTGTTGCAGAGTTTGACTTTTATGAGGTGAGCATTTTTTATTATAGGTGTCATGCAGCTTAGTACTGTCTTTTGCTCGGTTTCCCTTGTGTGAAAAGGTTTATTTGCCTCAATTAATCTTTATGACGGCTGCAGGTTTTGTTCACGCCACTAATTCTTACACTGTAAAAACTCAATAGTGTTTTGAATTCTAGAATAATGTCAAACCATGTGTTAATTATAAGTAAAACTGCATGTTATGTTTCAAAATAAATTTGTTTCTTAACCCAAAGAAGAATATGTAAAAAATATTGTAATTAAATCATTTTCATAGATTTTGAGAATAGTTATAGTTATTGTATGTATAAGATTTATTACTTGTATTTAAAAGAGGTTGTATCCAGTACATTGCCATTGTAAATATGGAAATTTATATACAACAAAGAAAATTGCATCATCATCATAATAAAAAAAATATTTTCATATTTTCTTCTAGTGGCCTTACCCCAGAAGAGAAATTACTCATTAAAGCACTGCATGTCTTAACCACAAAACACCCATGCCGTAATTTGCTGTCTCTACTGTAGTAATCTATCAATCTAGTTTCAGTTGGAAGTGCTCAAACTGAATTTTAGCTTTCCTCCTGAGGCACACGGCATCCTGCTGCATTGTGAAAAGTGTAACTCAGATCAGAACTCCAAAAGTTATTTTTGTACTTTAGGTTCTGTCCTAATGGATTAGGGAGTTAAAAGGGATGGCAGGACTTCAGACTTACAAGATTCTATTAATGTACCCTTAAAATAAAATAAAATTAACTCATCTAGCCTTGTTTCCTGTTGGTTTCCTGGGAGAGCTGAGAGTAGATGAAAAGGTGACATAACTCATTTCTATCTGTCTGCATCAGGAGACATTAAGAAAAACCCAATTTGCTGGAAACAGGCATCTTACTGTAAGTGAAGCAATTGCCCTGATCCTGGACTGCATATCAATTAAAGGCTGGCTACGTTGGTGTCTCTCAACCTAGTCAATTCTCCGAAGTCTGGACTTAGTAACTCCCGGGGTTGAAGTCCACACTTCACTTAAAGTCGCTACAGTTGAGAAACACAGGGTTGAGCCTGAAGAAGTAGGTACAAGAAAGATGACAAAGCAATTGCGCACCGCAGGCGGAAGGGAACGCTTCTAAGGCTGCAATCAAAACAAGCCTGAGACTTCCGGTTTGGTCTTCAGCAAAGCTGGAAGCTGGGTCCGCGATCTCTGTGGACCAGCTCCAGGCTTCCCTGCCCGAGGGCTCCCCAAACTACTCCGAAGAGGCGGCAAAGCGAGGGGGAACGGTTTGACAGGTTGGGGGGAGCCACATCTCCCCCCCTGTTCGGACATCCCAGTAGCCAACGGCGGACAAAGCAGAAGCAGAAATGGCCACCATGAAACTGAAGCCACTCCAGGCTTAAGAGATGTGCTGGAGAGTGGAAGAAGACAGTGTGAAACAAACAGAGCTTGCGAAGGGTGAGAAAACTGCTTTTATGACGAAGTGACCCTGAGAAGCGAATAAGCCCGAAAGTGGTTCCAGAGCTGTGATAGCGGCATTTTCCATTTGAGAGCAATTATCAAACTAGAAAGAGCGTGTGCTTTCAATTTTGCGAGGGCGGAGTGCCTCCCATGCAAGCAGAAAAAGACTGAGAGTTTGAATTTGACATTTTGTAACCAATTTGAAAATAGGGCAAGATGGGATGAAGCAGTTGGACCATGTGGAGGTAACATCCAAAGCCACTCAGTCTTGTCAGAGTTGAGTCTGAAACTGTTGGTCCCCATCCAAATCCTCATAGCCTCCAGGCACTGGGACATCACCTCAACGGCATCACTAGTTTGGCCCGGGGCAGAGATATATAATTGGGTATCATCAGCGTACTGATGGCACCCTACCCCTTGCCGTCGGATGATCTGACCCAGCGGTTTCATGTATATGTTAAATAGGGGGGAGAGAATCGAGCCCTGAGGCACCCCGCAAGGCAGGGGCCTCGGATCATATCTCTGTCCCTCAACCAACACTGACTGGGTTCAGCCCGAGAGATAAGAGGAGAACCACCGTAAAACGGTGCCTCCCACTCCCAATCCCCTAAGCCGCCACAGAAGGGTACCATAGTCAATGATATTGAAAGCCGCCGAGAGGTCAAGAAGCACCAGGACAGGACAGACTCCCCCATTCTGGGCCCACCAGAGATCATCGTAAGTGCGACCAATACCGTCTCAGTACTGTACCTGAGCCTGAAACCAGAGGAGCTAAATTGGCCTTCTCAGATTGGTGATTTGCACCTAGGTCAGACTAGATAAGATTCAATGGCATTCAAAGGGGATCACATTTGCCCTCTTGTGTCCAGACTACGGTAATTCCCCATTTGACTTCTCCACTTGGCTCAGCCAGTCTCTCTCTGACTGTGCCAAGATTTTTAAGGGCTAATGGGTCAGACAGTGAAAGGAAACAGTGAAAGAAAGATAAAAAGGTCCCTTTCAGCATCAAAGTAAGCACTACTCACTATTCAGTTAGACCCTCACCAAGGGTCTAGTATCTAGTTCGTCACTAAATTTATATTTATGATGAAATATCTAGAGGTTAATGACAAAGTGACATTAAATATAGTTGAATTTTGTATGTGTGTACGTATTTATAGTTTTATTAGAATGCTTTATAGATCATTGTTACATTATACCAGCATTTATTTATTTTGGAAATTTGTAACATCTCTCATTACTAAATGTTTAGTGTACAGCGATGACTGGAGAATTCATGGTCTTCTTTATTTTTACTTGATTTCCTTCTTTCTCTTAGAGTTTAGGTCCAGAATATGAAAATGCATTTAATGAATCCTTGCAATGGTTATTAAATAGTGGAGAAGATGTTGGCATAAAGTAAGTCATTTTATTTCATTTTCCCCCCTAAAAATAGTTTAATTCTAGATTGTCTTTCATATCATAATGCAATAAAATTGTTGTTAAATAGGAAAAGTCATAGAAGGGAGAGGGAGTGTACCACTCTGTATCTTGTTTATGGTCTGAATCATAAGTATGAGAAAAGATTAAATTATCTTTTATAGGTATGTTAGTAACAGCTCAGATGAAGAGTATATAACCGATACAACTGATACAAAGTATTTAGTGTCAACTAGGCCACAGATGACCCTTACATGTCGTTTTCGTCGTGCATTTATTACTGCAACCTGTAGATCATTCATTCTGCTGATAGGTGAGTATTATTTAGTACTAGTTGATTTCCCGGCATTGCCTGAGTATTTTTTTCTTGAAATGAAGTATATTTGTGGTGGCGTGCCCTGCTGGGTGCTTTGTTGTTGATGTGTGTGAACCCTGCTGCTGAGTCCCTGCTGGGTCCCTCATCCTGCCTCCTGCTGCCTTGCAGGCCACCTCCCCAAAATATAAACATTGGAAAGCACCTCCCCAAAATATAAACATTGAAGCTAAGTTAATAGAGGTAGTGCTCTATTTAAGAGCATAATGGAGTGCAAGGCTGCCTGTTCTTTAAACACACAGCTGACCGGCGCTGAATCCCAAACTAAACTTTAGCTGTGTGTTTTAAGAGTAGGCAGCCTTCACCCTTGCTCACAGTCCCTTGCTCAGCCGGCCAGGGACTGCAGAGTAAAGGTGCTTCCCCCATTAGCACCAATCAGCTGTTCCAGGCAGTTTGCAAGTGACCTGTACTGTGCATGCACCCAGAACAGCTGATGGTGCTAATGGGGGAAGTGCCTTAAGGTGCTGTGGGGTTAAGGTGCTTCCCCCATTAGTTCCCATCACCTGTTCTGGCTGCTTCGCTCACCCAGAGCAACAGGAGTCCCACCCAGCCAGCCAGGTGCTGCAGGATTAAGGTGCTTCCCACATTATCACTCAACAGCTGTTTTGGGCTGTTTGTGAGTGGCCTGTACTGCACATGTGCCGGAACAGCTGATGGGCAGTAATGGAGGAAGTGCCTTAAGGGCGGGGCTCCGGTTGCCCCAGGAGCAAGATACATGGAGTCCTGTCAACACTGCTAAGTCTCGACTTTTCCCTTTCCAGGCTGCATTTCTAACTAGATATTGTGTTACAATTTAGGTAAACTATCTGTGTGCGAGATAGAAATAAATGAAGGTGTATATAAGGACAAACCACTGAACTTTGGAGTTTGGCAAAAACATATCCCTGAATAGAAACTTTTTGTAACTCTTCCAAGATTATTGAAGCTCTTACATTTCTAAACAGTAAAACAATTTTGTAAAACAACCAACCATTATGCTCAAGATGTAGTAGATATCATTACTACTCCTGTACCATTGCTTCCAGGTTTCCCTCTTTCAATTCCTGGATAAAGCCACCTTGGATAAGATCCTGATTTTAGTTGAGACACACCTCTTCTTGGAGTAAGTGGATGGGTCATTATCACAGAATGTGAGGATGACAACAGTACTCCTTTTGTAGAATTTGAATTTGTCTCTTTCTCTGCAGAATGATTTTTATAGCTTGGTGACATAGGTTTATCTGGTTTAAAAGAAAAAGTATTATTGCGCCTTGTTGGCATTATAGTTAGTAAGGCTGAAGTAAAAAGTGACCACTAGGTGGCAGTCAAGAATTATCATTTTCTATATATAGTGTCAGATGGTTTCTGAATGTTTGCAAATCAAACGTACCCTAAGGCAAGACCAAATTAACCATTATTAACTTTAGCATGGCACATGACTTAGTAGCTAACAGTTTTAGAGATTTCTGTTAACTAAACTGATAAGATTGAGCATCTCCGGAGGTAGATCATTCCAGAGGGCTGGGGCCGCTGAGGAAAAGGCTCTCCTCTATGGAGTCACCATGTGACACTGCCTCGCCAAAGGTATCTGGGGGAGGCCCACCCTGGGTGCCTGGGAGGCAATTGGTGGCAGAAGGCTGTCTCGGAGGTAACCTGGTCCAATGCCATGTAGGGCTT
>JANHGC010003210.1:128071-138252 GCA_027560395.1 Boaedon fuliginosus | reverse complement strand
AAATATATAAATAAATAAATAAATAAATATATAAATAAATAAATAAATAAATAAATAAGTGGAGGCTTTAAAGTAGAAGTGTTTTGCAAACTTACAAATAGCCCAATTGGATGGCACCATGTTTCCAATAAGAGGTGTCTACAGATATAGTAAAAAAAAAAGATGGCAGCCATTATAGTATGATTGATGCACATAACAGTTGGAACTTTGCACTTTCTTGTGGCTGCCATCTTGACTTTTTTTAAACCACATTATGCGGACACCTCTGATGCCAGTTTTGTTTCATAGCACTAGCACTTAAGACTTATAAACCACTTTACAGTGCTTTACAGCCCTCTCTAAGCCGTTTTACAGAGTCAACTTATTGTCCCCAACAATCTGAATCCTCATTTTACCAACCACAGAAGAATAGAAGGCTAAGTCAACTTTGAGCCAGTGAGACTTGAACTGCTGAACTGCAGGCAGCCGGCAGGCAGTAGAAGTAGCCTGCAGTACTGCATTCTAACTACTGTGCCACCTCAACTCTTCTTAAAAAAAAATCTGATATCATCTAATAATTGGTTCACTTTTGGCAAGATTAAAATTAGTTTCAGAATATCATTAAAGCCCTGCCTAAAAGAAGCTGACTGTGATCTAGTCAGGCTTCCTTTAATGCATTCACAAAAAATATGAGAAAGCAACTTTTGACAGACGGTTAGACTCTCAAATCTAGCCATTGGACAAAGCCTGCCTTCTTCAGCCCCAGCCTCATCTCAAATTAAGAAGCAATGGATGTTTTCCCACTGACTGGTAATATTTGCAGGGCAGATTAAAAAAATTAAGGCAAAGGAATCCAGCGATTGCTGCTTAAAGTGTCATATAAACTGCAAATGAAGGCTTAGCATCAGAATGGCTATTGAGGGCAGCACACATTTATGTCAGCATAGTTTTCTATCACCTCAAGATATGGCAAGTAGATAACAATTTTACTTCAGTTCTCTGAACATGACCAAAGCATGGACATCTGGAAAAAAACCACAATACCCCCCACCAGCACAAATGACAAAAACGATGGTGTTACATGATTTAGTTTTTTACACTTGTGTCCTGATGTCGGGCAAAGTACAATGGTCACAGGGTTTGTGAGACCATAATACATATCTTATTTGCCCTTTCTGTTCTCCAAATCAACAGCAAATACTGTGCTGATTATACCATAAATACTGAAGAGAATGGATACCTCTTAATTAGAAATAAAGATAGATAGATAGACAGAGAGACAGACCGACCGACCAATTTAGGGCTTTCCTTTTGTTATTTATGATGACCTGGAAAAGTGGCTTCTTTTCTTTCTTCTGTTACCATGAATAAATTGATGGATTGGTGTAGTTAGAAATTAGATGGTAGGATTGTGGAAATTTTAATTCAAACACTTAATCCCAAAGCTCAGCAAGTGAATAAATGTGAAACAGCAGTAAGCACCAACAAATGAAATACCATTTTCTAGGAAACCCACCTCCCAGTCAAAAAGTACCATCCTTGTCTACAAGATGATCACCCTAGGAGGGATGAGGCTGTCCAAATTCCCCCTGGGAATTTCCAGTTCCAAAGAATGGAGTCAGCTTCTGAGAATGCCTATCTCTAGTCCCACCTAGTATTTGGAATACAGTTCCTGGCATATTAATATTCAATAGCATTAATTGGTCACTTGATCCTCCAAATACTATGCAATAAATTACAGCTAGATATCTAGATTCATCCATGTATGAACTTTTTCCGTATGTGTAAAAAAGGCAACATCTAAATTTCATCCTTGAACGTTCTGGGGCTAGGCTCACGAGGGTGTGCATTCTTGCATTCCTATAGAGATTTACTGCCATGCCTGGGGTGAAGCTCTAATAGTTGAAATGTCACCAGGCTAGGGTGACCTGAGTTCATATGTGCATTTGGTGACAAAGCTCACTAACTGATCTTTGGTCAATCACTGTCATCCTAATCTTTCTCAGAGTCATTATAAAACTAAAGTAGCAAAAACACTATGTAGGATACCTTGAGCCACTGGGAAATAAAATATGTTATCAGTGAAGCAAGCAATAATCCAGCTGTAGATGATGGTAGCTGAAGCACTTGAGAGTGCCAGTATTGGAAGAAAGAATAGATGAATGTGTTAGTCATTTTGATTTGATGTTTCTTAGCTGCTTTGTATTTCAACTTTTGTAATGTTTATAATTTTTTATTTTATTTTAACAGTTTTCCACCCAGTTGCTTGTTGAGATGAGCAGCCATATAGATTAGATCAATCCACTATAGACAGATGAACATTCAACTCTGTAAGTTTTTAATAAACAGTAGGGTAACCTAATTCTGTTATTGATTCAGGAACAAATACAATATTCTTATAAGTTTCCAGTTGATAAACATACAATATAGTATCAGACTTCTAAGGGTGAGATGTACTTTTACAACATGGTGGGTTAGTGGATGAGAAACGGGCATGGACAAAGTAGAAAAGCTGCTTAATTTTTTCCCCATTTTATTTCTATTTCAGAAAAGGATGGTAAAAATTATTACCTGGAGTTAATTCCTCTATTAGTTTAGCAACAGGAAATTGCTGAGTGCATATTCATATGACCTCTGTATGTTTTATTTTCTCTACGTATGATGACAATCTTAAGAAACTTTTGATTTGATGTAAGAAATTGCAATCTTTGACTTTCCTCCTGCCACCAGCTTCACAGTGATTGTTACAGAAGGCCAAATGCAAAGCGTCAGAAAATCAAGCTACTTATATCTACACACAGTTGGAGATGCTTACTAGTTTTTCAGTCAAGCCAAGCCTTTTTTTTCTTGATGACAAGATAACTTTGGAGTTTGTTATATTTAGAGCATGTCATTCATCATTCACTTTTCCTTTTTTCCCTTTTTTTCACAAATATTTATGTAATAAGAGGACCTAGACTTCCGTTCTTTCACAAATGTACTATTGCAGCATAGCTGTGTTCATAGCAGGTTGTTCCAGTTTTTCTAGAGATAAGAGGTAGGTCTTTAGCTATGGCACATATCCTTCAGACCATTAATCATGCTCCTAATTGGTACTTGTTTGGAAGCTCTGCTAAAAAAAACAAACCCTTGTTTTCTGATCTCAACTTTCACATAGCTGCCTGTGTTGCCAAAAAGGTTCAATCTTGCTATAACCATATTGTATACAGGATTTGGTCAACATAGAAGTCTTTTCAATGACTCTAAGGTAACTTCATAGATTTAAAAGCACAGATTTGGGATGAATGCTTCAAAATTCAACCTTTTAGACAGCTCATAAAAACTTAAATTCTTAATCAGATATTCATTAGTAATTCCTGGGTTTGCTGATGCCTTCAAGTAAATATTGCAGGCACATATTCATATGCATATATAAAATGTAACAGCACATTCCTCTAATTCAATTATGTCATGCTTTTGCTCCATTCTTTTACTGTCTGCTACATATTAGCTGAAAACTAATTGGGAAACGATCCTTTTTAGGCACAGAGTAAAATGGGTAAATAATGGAAAGTCAGAAAAAGTACAATTACTTTGGGCATTTCAAACAGCAGGGGAGGGGGGGAGATAGCCAGTACTATATATGCCATTAGTTGAAAGAAAACCTGATAGGTATCCAATCAATGACATCTAAGGATGTAGCTAGGTTTGTGATCAAAGAGAAAAGAAATGATTCAGATAACTCAGTGAACCTACGTAGATCTTGGAACCAGAGAGCTGTTTAGGACCTTCTTTCTCAAAGTCTAAGGCCTCCTAAATGATACAAGTTTTTCTAGATCCCACTTCTGATAATGATCCAGGGAATAGACATTCCTCCAGGAATTGGTTTTATTATAAGGTTGGTTATAGTAGGGAAACTGTTCCCTGCATTCGAACAGATTCCAGAGCAGAGGAGAAAGATTATACTTAAGGAGCTTCAGTGGGGGCAAGAAGGAACAAATGATGGCTCATGTATGACATCATCATCTAAATTCTTACGTATTTGCATTTGTCAGCGATACCTGGTAGACTAGATAGGAAACACAACCAGTTAAATTAATTCTACTTTATTGTAGTTACATTAATAGAATCTTGCAAGACTGAAAGTACAATTCTCCTGCCACCTCCTTTGCAGCTTGAGCCTCTTGTCTTATCCACTATCCCTTCAGGCTACGCTATTTCTTATCTGACCATTCCCTACCTAGGCAGTGTCTCTTTACCCTATCTTCCAAAGTCTTTCCCACATACATTGGTCTCTTTGATGCAAATTTTTAACCATGGCATTTACATGATTATGTCATTCAGTGTTATCATCTTGATGTCATTGCAGTTTGTTATGAACATTGTTGAGCATATTGCAATTAACGAGAAAGTAATGTATCATTCCTTTATAATAAAAAAATGATATCATCAGTTAATGTTCTGTGGTTGCTTTTTTTAACTGTTTGAGGCTAGGCTTGGTGAACTACAAATAAATATTTTTGTGAAAGATCATTTCGGTATCAAAACATTGAGGGAGAGAGGAAGAGAAAGAAAGTAAGTTGACATTTCATACTGTGGCAGCAGCTGTCAGAGCAATAGGATTTTTGACAATCGGGAAGGAAGAAGAGTGTGAAGCCAAAAAGAGAGACGGAAGTAAAGCGCTGCCAATTCAGGGAATGCATTGTAATGTGCAACCAAAGGAAATCCTAATAGTGCTGTGAACCTCCTGACTCCGGTGAACACAGGAAGTTGCTTTATGTAGTATGAGAGCATTGGGCCATCTCATTTCGTACTGTTTACATTGACCAGCAGTGTCTTACTGTTTTGCAAGGGACTTCCCCTTCTCAAACTGGAAATGCTCGGGTTTGAACCTCAGGCCTCCTGCATCCTATTGTCTTGTTTATATCATTTTCCTGTTTGTAGTGTACCCCACAATCTATTTAGCATGGAAAAGCAGGATATAAATTATTTACAGTATATTTTTTGTTAACCGGCAGCAGTTCAAACACTATAGTTTCCTTGCAGGCCTTGGGTTTTTCAGTGTTTTCCTTCTTTTATTCTTCTGTCTCTCTTTCCCTCTCTCCCTCCATGTTTTGATACCAAGAGGATAGTGTTCTAATTTGGTTTAGTTTTCTTAAAGTTATGATCTTTATGAAGGATAGAGTGGCATAGATCTCAGGATCTATGTTCGAGATTATAGGCAATTCATTGACAACTTCTTAAAAGTATTATGTATTCTGTATTTAGCCATAAGGGAAAAATGATGAGATTTTCCTGCCTTAATATAAATATTTTAGATAAAGTGCTCATTTTAATTGGTCATGTTTGTATCCTTGGATCAACTGATTAAAAAAGTTCTTACATTCTAAGAAATGCTGAATGATGCATATCTACAAATAACATAAAGCAAAGCTACCTATTCCTTGACTAAATTTAATTAACAAGAAAGAAACAAGTGCCAGAGTTCTTGACTTATATTTACATTCATTTAGCAACTGTTCTAAGTTACAATGGCGGTGAAAAAAGTGATTGATTACTAGTCCTCACACTTATGAGTCATGACTATCATGCCATTCCCAGTCACGTGAACAAAATTTGGGCTCTTGGAAACCAGCATGCATTTACAACAGTTGCAGCATCCTGGGGTCATCATTTGTGATTTTCCTGGCTGGCTTCTGACAAGCAAAGTCAAAGAGAAAGCCAGATTCGTGTTATTCATTTAACAAGTACAATGGTTTGTTTAACCACCCTGGCATAAAAGACTGTAATATCAGGCATGGCTCATTTAACAACTGCCTTACTTAGCAACATAAATTCTGGAACCAATTGTACATTGGGGACAGGTGATCCTTGACATATGGCTACAATTAAGCCCAAAATTTACATGGCTAAGCAAGAGAGTTGTTAACTGAGATTTTCCATATTATACAACCTTTCTTGCCACATTTATTAAGTGAATTACTGCAGTTGTTGTTAGTAACATGGTAAGTGAAATTTATTATTATTATTATTATTATTATTATTATTATTATTATTATTATTATTATTATTTGTAACATGCCTTTCTTCCCCGGTCAAGAACGCAAGGCGGCGTACAACAAAATCAAAATAACAAAACATTAAAATTCAACGATAAAATCTTAACAATAGAAAATTAAAAGCATTACTCTAAAATTATTAAAACACACTCACAACAAAAGCAATCATACAGCCCTTTCATACAGGGGAGTCAATTAATTCCAGGCCCGCTAGAAGACCCGGGTCTTCAAAGCTCGGCAGGCGGCCAACAAATTTGGGACGGTCCGGAACCCCATGGGGAGCTGATTCCAGAGGGCTGGAGCAGCCAGAGAAGGCTTTCGACCATGGCCCCGCCAGCTGGCATTGCCTTAGCTGATGGGACCCGTAAGGGGCCAACTCTGTGGGATCTAACCAGAGCTGGGAGGCCTGAGGTGGAAGAAGGTGGTCTCGAAGATACCCCGGTCCTAAGCCATGAATATGGATTCCCCATAGACTTTGCTTGCCAGAAGGTTGCAAAAGGTGATCACATGACCCAAAGATACTGCAAGTCATAAATATATGCCAGTTGCCAAGAAACCAAATTTTGGTCACGTGATCACAAGGCTGCCAGAACAGTCATGTGAAAAGCAGTCAAGTCACTTTTTTCAGTGCCATTATAACTTTGGTGACTAAAAGAACGGTTGTAAATTGAGGGCTACCTGTATTCCACTTATTTAAATGATGTAGCACCTTGTACATTCTTACTGCATAGTGGTTCTATTTCATTGGCTTGTAAAACCTATGCAGATTTCCCTAATCTGGCTTCTTGCAATTCTCAAATTCATCACAAGAAGTAAATTAGGATTTGCATGCATTCTCTCTCCTTTCACTTTGCAACGAAATTGTACTGGGCTGTGGACGCTTAAGGTGCAGATATTGATTTTGCTTCTGTATGTTCACTCACATTTATGGTACATTAGACAACTGAAAAATATAATAACTTTCTTTAACTAAGCAAAAGATTCTAAATTCCTTTAGAGAATCCCCAGAATTTTATCTTAATATATCCAAAGATGAGTGAGACGGGGTAAAAAAAATAGTCTAGAAAATGAATGATGTATGGAATTCAGAGTTCTAAGCATTGCCAAGGTGTAATTTAAAAAAAAAAAATCAGCTTTTAAAGATATAATTTTTATTGAAAGTTTTAAAAACAAGTAAACAAAAAAAGTAAAAATCAATACACTCTAAAGTAGAATAAGAAAAAAAGGAAGAAATAACAGAGAAAGCCAAAATGAAAAAAAAAAGGTAGAAAAAAATAAAAAAGGTACAAGACCTGGCATTTGATTTTCTTTACAAAAGTTACAACTACAATTGTAAATTTACTTTTTATTTATTTATTTATTTATTCGATTTATATCCCGGCTCTCTTCACCCATTCGGGGAACTCAAGGCAACTTCTTTTCTAAAGTTACATCATGATTCTTCTTCCTGTAATCTATCCTAATCTTGAGAACCACAGAATTCATTTTTTTCTGTTCATGCAAAAAACTCCATACCAGTCAAACATAAGATATTGTCTTCTCTAATCAACCAGGTCAATCTAGCCATCTTAACAAGTTCTATCACCTTCAGTAACACCTTCATTATAGGTATTGCCAAATTTTTCCATCTTTGTGTATATAGCCATTTCTCTGCAGTTATCATATATATGAAGTCTCATGAGTATTTTTCCAACTCTTTATCAGTTCCAAGAGCAAAATTTCTGATTTTAGTGGTATAATTTGTACAATCTTGAATCAATATATTTGCAAGCTTCTTTTTTGCACAACCATCAAGCATAAAATGACCTTTGTTTACATTTCCAAAATAGATTTGAATTATCTTTATACAGTCTAAGTAATCATTCTGATGTCATATATCTATGGTACATCATTTCATGAACATTTTTAAAAATTTCAATAGTTTCAACCACATATTTTCCCATTGTTCCATCTGTATGTTATAACCAAAATTCTGAGCAGATTGCATCATACATTTTCACTTGTTTCAAATTTCAGGTATTTATATATTTTAGTAATCACATGTTCATTTGTACACAATTTTAAGTCAATCTCAGAATATCCAATACCATAATTTTTTGTCTACTTTGAATCTTTTTGATAACTGTAAATAAAAAATGATTGACAACTATGCCCCTCTGCCATCAGTTGCTTTCTTGATTTTATTTTGTATTTCCCTTGACAGAATTGTACCCCACAGTATGTAAAACATTTGTTTTTGCATATTATTTATCATCTATGTTTCTTATGCTGAGAACCAAAAAGATGCTCTTTCTGACAATTACAATTGTATTTTTCTCATCTTAACTTTTTAACTTCATTCTATGTCTTAACAAAATTACTCTGGTAGAACATATTTTCATATCTGTCATGGGGATAACCAAATATTTTACTTTTTTCTCAATCTTAAAACCTGTTTTCATCAATTCTGCTTGAACCCCTATTTTCACATTTTTGTTATCTAAAACCTTAAAATCTGGTTTTCTAACCAATTCCTTTATTTTTTTCTATTAATATTTCTATTTTCTCTAGGGGTGTCAAACTGGCAGCCCGCAGGCCGGATGACTCATGTGCAGACCACACCCACCTCAGCTCTCTGAAGTCACAATATGACACGTGACGGCAACTTGACGTAGCAAATTTGACACCTGTCCTCCAGTGGATCCTTCAAAATGAACACTAAATCAGCAGGAAATGCCCTTAAAAGTAATCTTTACTCCCACAATTTTCTCATCTTCCCCTATATTTGTATTCAATATTTCAAGAACTAAAATAAATAGGAGACAATAGGCATCTCTATCTTTTTGTATCTCATGGGGTTTTGTTAGATTTCCATTGACAATTACTATATTTATGCTTTCTATGAAGTGTAAGTCAAGCTTATTCATGTAATAAAATTCTTTCCACAATTACTATCTTCCAAAACTTTAAACAGGAGGGCCCAATTCAAAATGTCAATTCTTTAATCTAGCTTTTAACCAATTTAAACGAGCTAAGCTCTTGAGAAGTTTAAACATATATGTGGGAAAATAGATAATAACAGGGCTCACCCTGGTTCCATTTTGGGATGTTGGTAGATGTTTTTGTTTTCCTTTTCTGGATATCTTGCATAAAGCGCAAGAAGCAAAGTGTTTGGTCAGCAACTCAAACATAAATGTTTAGGGTGTGTGTGTGTTTGTTTACAAGTTATTGCCAGGTGTTTCAACTAAACATTTAGATCAGAGAAAGTCATAAAATCAATTTAATATAGTCAATAACAAACACTACATTCAAACAAACATAAATTTCAGTCAAGGTTTATTTGATCAAAACATAATCTATGCCAAAATACTTCATGCAAAATATATGGTTTTGCATGTGTGAACTTAATTACTTAACATGAGTTCTTTTTTATCATTTTATTTATGTACTACTTTATCAACTTCTCTAACAGACCGCAGGGTCTCAGATATTTCTTTTCCATTTATTTTAAAAAAGAGTAGTTACCAGGACTGAATTTAACGATGTTCTGCTTTAAATATGCATTGTACACTGGACTAGATAAACTAGTAATCTTTCTTCAGGTGCTTTAAATTGTGCAAAGTTTACATATGAGTAAGGAAATACAGATAATTTTGTTCTATCCCTGGGCATTAATCTCCACCTCTATTGATGTAAGCTTTCCATATGGTTTTAGATGTTACCGTAATATAGCGGTACAATATAAAACCAGTAATAAAGAGATGAAGATGAAAATGCTCATTTGATTCTTAATCTCTCTGAAACATTTGGTCATTATCTTTCAGATAAAGCAACTTCACTGAAGATAAAATTTGGAGTGAAGCTTCTGGAGAAGGGGATTGTAAATATAGTAAATGAATTAGCTTCTAGAAATTCAAGATTATAAACTGTGTGGGCATTTTGATGAGTACTGTTTCCCCATTGCAGAAAAATACAGGAGACAGCATAGGCAGAAACAGCATATTAATAATTCTTGTTCTCATTTCTAATGCGTAGAATTGATGTTTTAAACATGCTGGAAATGGGCAATATACTTACTTAGCACAAGGGAATAATGGTTGAGTTCACACATCACATTAAGACTGTTAATGTGGGGGGGCGGGGCTTGGATCTCGATGGCGCTGGGCGCGGGGCTCGCGAGCTAAG
>JANHGC010003210.1:67062-78629 GCA_027560395.1 Boaedon fuliginosus | reverse complement strand
TCTGGAGAATTCTGGGAGTTGAAGTCCACAAGTCTTAAAGTTGCCAAGTTTGGAGACCTCTGAGCTATGCTGTTTCCAGTGTAGAAACATTTTATGTCATAGCTGTCTTAAGAAAAGGGAAATCTCCATCTGCTTAAAACAGCATGCAAGCTATAAAACATACACACTTTCTCTCCAGAAGGCACTGTTGTTATAATGAATCCCAAGTGAATGCTTACAAGATTGCAATGGAGGAATCAAATTCTATTCATGCCAAATCAAAGAGCAATCCAACTGATTTCAATGGGCTTATCCAAGTCAGCTTTCCTCTTCCTGATCTGTAACCTTCCCAGCATGCTTCCAAGAAGCAAAGTCAGGAGCCCAGATGTGATTAACAACCATAATAAAAATGGCCATAAATTTGAATCTGGTCATATGAAGACTCACTTAACAACTGTATCACTTAGTGACCAAAATTCCAGTCCCAACTGTGATTGTGTTGAGGACTAGCTGTATATCTTTGCATATCCAAAGTATGATATTATGAACCTAGTCATTTGTACCTCAAGTGACAACACTGGGTTGTTGATGATTCTTTTTTGGCGGGTTCTCCATGGTATTTTGATGTGATTAAGGGTGTACCTCAATGTACCCATATAACACCACTCCTCTGTGAGCTGCAGTGGCTCCCAATAGCCTTCCGAGTGCAATTCAAGGTGTTGGTTATAACCTTTAAAGCCCTACATGGCTTAGGACCGGGATACCTTCAAGATCGTCTCCTTCTTCCTCATGCCACCTAGCGCCCCATTAGATCCCACAGAGTTGGTCTTCTTTGGGTCTCATCAGCTAAGCAATGCCAGCTGGCGGGCCCATGAGTGAAGGCCTTCTATATGGCAGCACTGGGTCTCTGGAATCAGCTGCCTTTGGGGATCCGGACCGTCCCCAATCTATTAGCCTTCTGCCGGGCTGTTAAGACCTGGCTGTGTCTATGGGTTTGTGACCATTGACCCCTTGTATGAATGTATTAGTATGTGTGTTATTTCCATGTTGTATATTTTAATGTGTTTTTATATTAATGGATGTTTTTTAGATGTTTTTATTGTGATTTTAGAGTTTTATTACTTGTATTTTATAGTTGTGAGCCGCCCAGTCCTATGGGAATTGGACGGGATACTAATAATACGGGATACATATTATTATTATTATTATTATTATTATTATTATTATTATTATTATTATTATTATTATTATTATTATTTCAGGGGATTTATCCAACACTAAAGTTCAAAAGAACCAATACACTTTTAATCCTGCTTCTACAAAGTATAAGCTTAGGTGTAATATATGAGACAATCGTAGATTTCTGAAGTGTTTTCCAAAAGAGATCCATATATTAAATAACCGAACCTAGTGATAATTAGGCCATGTTTTATTATGATGAGTTTATAAAGGTCTCTGAATAGATATGTAACAATAAGGCTTTACTATATCTCCAAGATTGCTATTATTGAGATGGGTCATTTTATTCAACAGGTATAAAAATGAGAAACTCTTTCTGTATTAATACTGCAGTTTCTGTCATCTATAGGTGAAAAAGGCAAGGAATGATTGAAACTCAGCTGTTTTTTTTAAAGTAGCACCTGCTGTGGATTCTTGCCTCTTACCCACGTTATAAATTTAGATGGATCAGAAGCCTCAGGTAAAAAAAAAAAAAGTACTTGGCAGGATTCAGCAACCCCTCCTGATAGTAAAATAGGCAGCCCGATCAGGTTATCACAGTAAGATTAAAAATAACCTTTAGCCATGATAGAAAAATAACCTTTAGGCATAGAATTTGGAGATGAAAAGAAAACATTGGAAGACTGCCAGAGGGATCACATGGGGCCTTAAGTGAAATGATTTGAGAAACCACCAATACAGAGCAAGTCAACTAGTGAAAATATATTTTTAGTTTTATCGTGTCCATGCACATATACACACACCCCAACCCTGACATGCCCTGCTCAAGCCGTCATGAGCTGTGTTTACATTATCATTTCAGTTTGCCAAATATATGCTGAACAAACACATTTTCTAACCAAAACAACTTTGAGGAGGGAGTTTTAGTTCTTTAAAGCATGGCATGAGCAGACAACAGCTGCACAAACCCTTCAGCAATCAGGAAGGATTTGATTGATAGCCACTCTTTCCTATATACAGTATTCCCCCCTGGAATTTTAGCGATAGGTGTTATAGAGCCCCAAATATTGCTCTGTTTCTGTGGTAACTAAAGTAGAGTGGATTAATTCTGAGGTAAGATCAAAACAGAACACAAAGCTTGGAAGAAGTCAGTGAGTTTTTCAGCAGCTAACTTTTTTTACTGGATTCCGATTCCAATTCTTACTAGAGTCATGTCTTTTGATTCCTCCTCATCAACTGATGTGTATAAAGTTTTATAATGAATATTTTAAAAATATCGAGTCGAAGGAAGGAAGGAAGGAAGGAAGGAAGGAAGGAAGGAAGGAAGGAAGGAAGGAAGGAAGGAAGGAAGGAACATCTGAAGATACGCTTTACTCATCAAATTTAGGAGTTTGATGGCACTTTTTCTGACTAATAACTTTTATTAAAAGACATAAGCTTTCCTGATCAATAGAGCTACAAAGCTCATAAAAGCCTATGCTTTTCAGTAAAAGTGTTAGTTGGAAAAGATGCTACCAGACTCCTGATTCCCCCCTCCCCCGTAGATTAAACACGACTCTCTAAAATGTCATAGAAATTGTAGTAGATCTTGTATACCTTTCGCACATTTTTTAAAAAACTCAGAAGAGGGAAAGAGACAAGTTTAACTAGGAGCAAGTCCCATTGATTCATTAGGGTTCATTAGCTAGAATTGTGCTGTCCCATTTTCCTGGGTTTAATTTGTTACAGGATCATGTTATCTTAAATTCCATGTTGTTCTCAAACTGATAATGTCTACAAAATTCAAATGCAATAACAATATATGTAAAAAAATACATATAGTAAAAAAACAAATTATTTGATATAAACTACAAACAATTCTAGACAAGATCCATTCTCAACATTCAAACAGCAGTGTTCTTCTAATTTTCCATATTTTATAATCATTCCCAATTAATCTGATGCAGCTCTTTCTGGCTTTTCTTTATTTCTCTTTATTTTTATTTCTGGGTTTTAATATTCTTATGTCTACTTTGGTCATGCTGAAATAACTATCAGTGTTCTGCGTTCTGCTATTCAGGTAAATCTCAGTTTAATGGGGTATTAAAGGTAGGGATGTCTGTTAAATACAAAAGTCTGTTGGATCCAAAAATATATAATTCATGCCATATGGTCATGATTCAATTTACACAAATTATATGCATTACACCTACTATTTAGATTGTTTTGAGAGCAGCAGTCTTCTTTGGCTAGAACTTAGGGGAGCAGTCCAAATTAAATTTTGTCCATTTCATCCAAAGTCTACCAAATGAGGTTCTGTAAAATTAAGGTTTGGCTGCACAATCCTTCTCTCACTGTTCTCTTCCAACCTCATGAGAAATTCTTCCCGTGGGGATTTTTTAGACCAGAAAATGGATATAGCAGCATTCAGAGAGTGGGATGAGAATCAGCAAGATGACAGAAAGAGCACTAGGGTTTAAATACTATCCTTCCATCACAATGCTCCATCTATTTTCTTATCAATTTTTGACCACATGGATGCTGCTTCACAAGCGGCTGGTAAAGCTGTAGAATAATGAAGAATGGTATATCCAAACAGCCACACTCTCCACTATTTTGCAAAGATTAACTCAGCAGAAATTCTGAAATAACTTGACAATAAGCATAGGAAAATAAACCTCAAGCCCAAACTTACACACAAGCTTCTTTCAAAGGCAAAAAAAAAATCTCTTTCAGAAAATAAATGCACTTATTCAATTATTTCTTTGAAAATAAAATAAGTAAATATGGATGCAATCGGTCTTCTGTAACCTAGAATCTTACACAAGCCCAAGGCCATGCCCCATATTCTGCCAGTCAGCATGGGACCTGCTTCCTTTGAGGGTCTCAGGAAAAGCAGCAGACCTCAACCCCCACCCCCGCCAAGACAAAGGTGCATTTCACAGACCTTTCTTCTTTAATTAGGATGGGTCAAACAACTTGTTAATTTATGACTTGGTTCAGGCTTAAACAAACACCCCTGAATGGAACACCGAAACCAAACAAAGTGAGAGTTTAGCAAACGTTTGAGCATGTGCCAGGAGCAATGAAGGGGAAAATGTTCACACCACAGGCTACAGTACAATACACCTGTCCAAATAGAAAGAAAATGAAATGAAATGAAAGCCAGGCTTGTTTGATAATCACCTAACCCCCTTGGAGAGTTTCTATATATTCTATTATAAATTACAGCCAAGACATCTGAAAGAAAAAACATCTTTTTCAATGCACCCAAGAGGGACACACGGATCTGTGTAACCACACAGCTCAAGTTTATGTGATATTATTTCAGCAGATAAATATAGCATATAAACAGAATCTCTACATATGTTGGCAAACTGCTGTTGTTGTTCAACACAAGCCTTTTTGCAAATTAGCAACAAAATAATATCTCTGCTCTGGATAATTCACAAATACAGGTACTCCTTGATTTACGAGTATGACCACATTTGAGCTCAAAATTTCCATTGGTAAGCAAAATAGCTACTAAATGAGTTTTATCCGATTTTACTGTTATTAAGAAAATCACTGCAGCTGTTATGCAGTCATTAAGTGAATCTGACTTTTCCCATTGACTTTGCTTGTTGTAAGTTGGCTGGGAAGGTTACAAATGGTGATTATGATTACATGATACTGTCATAAAGACATGGCACTTGCCAAGCGCCTGAATTTTGATCATGTGACCTTGGGGATGCTGCAACAATTGTAAGTGTGAAAAATGATCATAAGTCAATTTTTTTCAGTGTCATTGTAACTTCAAACAATCACTAAATGAAAGATTGCAAGCAGAGGATTACCTGTATATGACATGGGGATAAATGCTAGGTAAACATGGGAATAGAGAGTCTTTGGATATAGACAGTGATTCTATAACCAGTTACTAAAAGTTATTATTTATTGTGACATAAGGGATCAACTTTAAGCAGTGAATGAAAGTTATTTCTGAATAGCATGCTAGATTTATGGCCACTTGTTTTAGAATCATAGATTAACTTGATTTGCTCCTCATGTCTCTTTTCATTTCTTCTAAATCTTTTATCATCATATTCAAATTTGGGAGCCAAATTAGGGAGCCAGTCTAGTGGTTAAGGAACCTGGCTAGAAAGTGGAAGACTATGAGTTCAATTCTCACCTTAGCCATGAAAGCCAGCTGTCTGGGCCAATCACACTCTCCCAGCCCAAACCACCTCACAGGGTTGCTGTTGCAGGGAAAATAGAAGGAGGGTCTATGACAATTCACGACGGCCAACTCGCCATGACCAAATTATCACAGCCAACTCACTATGACTAACTTGCCACAGTCAACTTGCCATGGCCAACTTGCTGCAGAACAACTCACCATGTCCATCTCATCACAAGACAGCTGGCTGCAGGACAACAGTTACACTAATATCAAAGAAATGGTGGAATAGAATAAAGAAAGGATGCAAAATGAGGGACAGAATGAAATGTGAATGACAACAATTAAATAATTTTATTTATTTTAAATAATTAAATAGAATTGTACATTGTCCCACAGTGAGTTGGCCATGATGAGTTGGCTGAGGTGAGTTGGCTACAGCAAGTTGGCTGTGGCTGGTTGTTCCATTCCCAGAGGAGGAAGGTATGTTCAAGGAGGAGAAGAAAGCTGTGTTGGATATGCCTTGATTATTTGTAAAAATAATAAAGTTCAGATACAAATAAATAAATATGCTTGTGTATCTTAAAATATTACTCCATGCATATGATGAATAATCATAAAACATAAATCTCTTAGACTTTAAGGTATGCAAGATTATGATTTTAATCTGAGTTGTTTTGTTCAGTCCCAATGCCAAAAGAAAAGTAATCACAAAATATTGGTCTCTTCTGGCCTCAAACTCTAGGCATGGGCAATGTGAGATAGTGATTTTTAGACACAAATGTTTGCATTTATTTTGTCTTTTCTAGTAAACATTAGAGATGAAATTAACATGCAGATTAGGGAGGATGGGTTATTTTCTTCATGATGTAATTCTGAGGAAAGATTTATTTCAAAAACAGTTGTAGAACCTAAGCAGTGGATTAATTAGCATTGAAGGCACATGTTAAAATTGTAAAATCATGCACATTTGATCATGTACAGAATGCACTTCCCTCATTGCTCAATTATTCTAGCATGTTAGCACATGTCAGCAATAGGAGAAATGGGTGAATTTGTATGTGAGGCAAATCTAATTGCCAACAAGAAAGATCTTTTAGATTAACCTTTGGAGCAAGTTGCCAAATAGAATAGGATTATCATTTAAAAATAAAATGGTTATTTCTTAATATTTTTAAGTGCTAAAAAAAAGACACTTTACATTTTCCAAATAATTGGTGTGTGTGTGTGTGTGTGTGTGTGTGTGTTTAAAAAAGGAGGAGAAACTAAATACCAAACCATAAAACAATCAACAAATATAATCTTTATAGTTGATTTTGATCTTGTTATGACTTGTACAGTACTTCCAAGTCAATTTCTGCTTTTAATTAAACAATAGTATTTATACTATGAACAATTGAGAACACTTGTGCAGAATACAAGTATTATTAATTTTTAAAAAAGATTTTATTTATTTATGGCAAAAGAAATGCCATTCAGGAGTAAAGAAGAATCTTCAGGCCAAAAATGGGAATTCTAGGGTCATGCCACAGGGCAATGTGATTTTAGTTTCACTCTTGGCTCTTGAGATAATTTATGGTCTCTTTCTTTGTATGGCTTTAGGCCCTAATTCATGGATGGACTTTTATGGTGACTCTGATGGTATGTTTCTTATTGCCCTGAACCCACCAGGAGGTCAAAGAGCAACCTAAGATCTCTTCCAAGCCTGTGAAATCATGAACAGCTTAGAAATTAATGGAATTCCACAAGAAACACCCCTGCCTGTGTTTTGCCCAGTGAAGGTTGCTGATGGGGAGAAAAATCTATCTTTTGTCATTAGATCGTTTGTCATTAGAACCACAGATTAGATGTTGCATCATATGCTGTCTCAGGATTCTGAAAGTCTTGTCATGGGGGGTTATGAAAGCTTTTCCTCATGTTTAGACCTTACCATTCACAGTGGCTAATTGCAGCTCAGTCTCATTCAGTATCATGGCTTAAAACAAAGATAGCAAATAACTACTAAATGCTTGACTAAAATGGTAACATTTCTTCTTTCCAGTCTTGTCCAACTCTTCGTTTTTTAGCCAAGGGAGCCAGCATTGTCCGAAGACATTTCTGTGATCATATTGCCTACATGACTATAAGTCACAAACGCTGTTACCTTCCCACCGAAGTGGTGCCTATTTATCTATCACACTTGCATGCTTTCAAACTGCTAGGTGAGCAGATCCTGGGGAAAGTAATGGAAGTTCACCCTGTTGCGTGGTACTCAGGTCTCGAATCCAGGCTGTCAGCCTTCCAGTTGACAAGTTCAATGTCTTTTAATGCTGAGCCACCACACCTTCTTGGCTTTAATAAACAGATATGACCGGTGGTGAGATTCAATCATGTAACAACAATGTTTGTTTTATAACCAATGTGAAAATCAGTCATAATGTCAAACCCAGGCACATGATGCCTCAACTTGCAACTGCAATGACTTATGATCATAATTTTGGACTCAATTGTAGTTGTAGGTCAAGAATTACCTGTGCTGGTTCTTGGAACAATTTTATCTTAAATTTAGGAATGATAGGAGGATATCTTCCTTGGGAAAGAGAAAGCTGATAAAATTTAGGATTCTGTTTGTACAACACAAAGTATAAAATATAAAGGTAAAAATGAAAGTTTAATTAATAATTTTTTTTATTTAATGAAGAACTTTTGAAATGGAATGTATCCAAAGCACCATGTGCCTTGTGTAAATAAAATTGTTTCATTCAGAGCAGAGGAGTATGCAATGAACAGGCAACTAATTCTTTTCATTTAAAAAATAATAAGCATGACAAAAGAGTGCTAGGAAAATAAGCATGTGGGAGTTCTGCGTAAAAGCAATAATGTGGCATTTATTTTGTGATTGATGTGCTGTGAAGAAAGTAGTGTTAGATTGCATGACTTTGCCTTTTGATTTGTACCCAAAAACTTATGTCAGTAAAAATGCAGTGCCATGATAATATACGATAATGTCCAGGTGAGAATGAATAGCAACCATTAGAGATGAATAGACTTAACCAAGGGCAGAATTTACTCATGCAAACTGCATTTTTTCCTTCCTATCAACTGGTAATAGATAATCTAGAACCAGAAACCCTGCAGCATTGAACCATTTAACAGAACAAATTGTGATTTCTTCTTTTTAAAGCTTTGATTTAAAAAGGCCAATCAAAGGAATCCTGTCTTTGAAACTCAGCTATTGAAACATCCTCTGTGTGAAATACCTTGCCAACTAGCATAGACATTGTTCTCACTCAGGGTCTTTAGCTATGGCTTCCACAGAAACCAGTCTCCTGTGGACTCTTCTCAAAAAATTCAGATGATCTATTGACGTGTCTCAGTTGAACACCAGGCAGTCACTGGTTTTAGCTTAACGTTTCAAGGAGAAGCCATATATTGTGATCCAATGACATTTTAATACAATGAACTTTGGGTACAAAGATCCCAGGGGATGGCTTTCAGAAATGATTTTGTGGGGCAGATTGTTTTCTTTACCTAGGATTTAAAATGGCTAACAAAACTAAAACCTGCCTATGTTAAGAAATAGATTGAACAAAAAGTCAATTCATCTTTCTATATCTAATATGAATAACTATTCATGTAAGAATCACAACAAACACACTAGATTCTTATCCAATGATTTCACCCACCCACCTGTCCTCTGTAAATCTAGTGGTTAGATTTACAGTTCCAAAATCTCCAGCAGTCAGGCTGGCTAGGAATTTGGGAAAATGTAGTTCCAATACATCTCCAAGTAGAAAGTAAGGAAAATTTCTGGGGAAGAAACAGCAGTGACGCATTTAAATAATTTTATACTACATGTAAGAGTTAACAAACTTCTGGAGCCAGGGAGAAATATAGAATTTAAAAGTTTGTTGCAGATACTTTCTCAAAATGGATGTCCTGGTAGGCTCCCATTCATAAAAAGTAAAACCTTAAGGATCTTTCCTGTGATTTCTTCTAGCTATCACCTTACTTACCATAGTGGTCACCTCCAAAGGAGACACTCATGATTGGGTCCTTCTGTCCCTCTTCTCAGATGGCCAGTCTACCTAGGCCAAACACACACACACAGCCCTTGTAGGATTTGTGAGGCTTTAATTAAGATAATAATCCTCTTCAGCCAGTGGTGATGAATCATGAAATTGCTACCATATCAGGAACAGAGCTACTTCTGAGCTCGACCTTCAACTGGGATTGTCATCTCTCTTATGGCAGCAGGAATACAGTCCACAGCCCAGAATGCCACAGCAGTTCTCTCCCTCAGGACATCCTGTTACTCCCAGTCCTTTTCTTCCTACCTAAGCGGTGTGGTGGTTCAATGGCTAAATGACACTAGACATAGTCACTTGCCACAGTTTCTGCCACTAGCAGTCTGAAAGCATGCTATAGATAAATAGGTACCACTTCAGTGGGAAATATGGCGGTGTTTCATGCTGACAGTTGGACTCCTGCTGATGCTGGACTTGTTTGAATGCAACACCCAACTGCAAGGCCACATCGGTGGTGAGAAAAGGAACCAGATAATGCTACAGGACACTGCTCGTTTTTCTGGTACGGAGCTAGTTCATCCCCTGTGGTGCACTCTGAATAAACACATTAGCATGAACTCTTTGATTTTTGGGGACAGTCTTTGGCAGCCAAATAACTGTGATGTACTAACATTGCAGTCTCTGGCTAATTGTACCATTGCCATATGTTACATAAATAATATAGTTTCCCGCCTTTTTTCCCCACCCCTCCTTTGAAGGTTGCCTCTTCCTTTCTTTCCCCCTTTGAGCTACCTCTGTCTCCCTTAGACCTCCTCCTCCTCAGAGTTCAAGGGGGGAAATTCCAGCCACCAGTCAATCAGGGAGTGCTAGATAACTGCCCTATCAAAAATCAATGGTTTGCAGTCGATCGTAGACATCAGCATGGAAGGGTCTGAGAAGTGCAGAGAGAAGAAAAGCACCACCAGCAGCTCTTAAGTCTTGGTGTAATTTAAAAGATGAAAAGGCTGCTGCTGAAACAGGATTATATTACCTTTAGCTTTTTCCCTTTGCAGATGGGCTCATTTTCAAATGCATCATCAAAGTACATCTGTCTGCCATTTTGTTTTCTACTGGAACGAATATGGAGCCCATATATATTCCCATACTAGCAATATTGTTTTAGGTTCTTAAAAAAGATTTTCCCCTCACCTTTATTATTTTTATAAAAAATTCTAGGCAGCAAACATTTCTTCCTCCTGCTATTTTCCCCATAACAACAACTCTGTGAGGTAATTTGGGCTTTCTTTATTCCTGTCAGAAGCACCTTCAAATTATAGACATATAGCATTCAATACTGAGAGAGCTTGAGCTGAGAAATATTGACTGACCCAATGTCATCCAGTCAGCTTTCATTCCTAAGGTAGGACTAGAACTCAGAATCTCCTGTTTCAAGACAGGTAGGAGGGACAAGACTGGTGGAAACAACTGGATCTTGGCTCAAGTCTCACCCCTTTTATACATGCGCTGTGGCATGTCCTTGTGGGGTGATACTATATCCTTCTTATGAAAGCAACAAGCTCATGGAGACATTGATCCTGTAACTTGCTTACTACTTATTGACTGGTTGATTTCAAGTAAGGATTTGTATTGTGTTTTTTCAGTGTGAGACCTAGCTGAATGTAGAGAGGTCCAAATATAAAAGAATTTCAGCACATACACATGCACACATACACCATATTTTTTGCACTGTAAGATTTATTTTATTTTATTTATTTATTGGATTTATACCCCGCCTCTCTTCACCCAAAAAGGGGAACTCGAGGCGGATGTTCCAGACCATAAGATGTACCTAGCTTTTGGAGAGGAAAACAAGAAAAAAACCTCTGCTTTGCCTCCCAGCAATTTGTCTCCTTGCAACAAACAGCAAACAGCCTGGTCAGCTTTAGCACAGCCTGATATAGCACAAGCAGCTGATTGGTGGTTGGATCAGCCTCCTAGAATACCGCTGATCAGCTGTTCCAGGCTGTGAGGATTTTCGCTGCCACTGCCAATTGCTGTCTCCATGCTCCCCATTTTTGGCCTCCATGCACCCCATTTTCAGCCTCTGCGTGCCCTGTTTTCAGCCTCTGTGCACCCCATTTTGGCCTCTGCGCACCGCTGCCGATTGCCAATTACCGCTGCCTATCACTACCAATTGAAGCCGCCAATCACTGCTGCCAATTGCCATGGCAGCAATCAGCGGCAGTGATCGGCGGTGGCAGCGATTTCCGCCACCTAGAATGGAT
>JANHGC010003210.1:27103-37521 GCA_027560395.1 Boaedon fuliginosus | reverse complement strand
GGGCCGTACCTAGGCGGGGTTGGTGGGGGCGACAGAGATTGAACCCAAGAGCCCTGCCTTATGGGGTTCCTCAGGGCTTAGTTCTCTCCCCTCTCCTATTTAACATATACATGAAACCGCTGGGTGAGATCATCCAATGACCTGGGGTAGGGTATCATCAGTACACTGATGATACCCAGTTATACATCTCTGTCCCTGGTCAAATTAGTGATGCCGCCGAGATGATATCCAGAGGCCTGGAGGATGTAAAGGTATGGATGGGGACCAATAAGCTCAGGCTCAACCCTGACAAGACCGAGTGCCTGTGGGTATTGCCCCCCCTTATGGTCCAGTTGGTTATCCATTGCTTACGCTGGGGGGAAATAAATTGCTCCCTTCAGAACAGGTGTGCAACTTGTTGATTGTTGGTTCAGATAATTTTATATTGTATAATACTATTTTTTAAATCTGTTGTTAGCTGCCTCGAGTTCCCCTTGACCGGGGAAGAAAGGTGGGGTATAAATCTAATAAATAAAATAAAATAAAATAAATAAATTATAACACTTACTTTGAAATTAATCATGTAAGGCTGTATGGTTGATTTTTTTTTAATGATTTAAATGTAGAAAAGTTTGAAAAATACTCTGGTGTCAACAGAGAACATTATTTTTGTCCTCCATCTCATACAAAAGAATAATACAAAAGAAAGCACATTGTAAATACCGTCTGTCTCGGCATCACTCATTTCCAAAGGCAACCGGAAGTTAAAATCTTCGAAAGTAACAATGTCATTTATTCAGAAGTAATACCAAAAAAGAACAGTTATAAAGGGGATAGGCTGTGGTTTGACTTTATTCACCTTAACTAGTGCAAACATTCCTCCAGCCCAGGTGGAATATAAAAATTGTACTTTTCTTTGGATGTGAAAGCATCATAGTGACATTGTCGCTATAATACACTTTATTTAGAAATGGAGAAACAAAATGTTCTGAAATAAGCAAATAGTGAAAACAGACAGCAAATCCTCTGCTCCTGGCATCAGTTTACCGGATAAACACTATTTGATTTGTCCCAATGTGCCATTTTAGCTTTTACTAGCTTTAATCAAATTCTCAATTTTTTATTTACCCTAGCTTCAAATTGCAGACTGATTGCAAACCATTCTAGCTGGAGGATTTCAGACTCCGTTCTACCTGGAGGATATCATTTTGCAATGTTGGAAAGAGAAATTCTGATCAATCTGAAAATTATGCCCACTTCTTAGGGAACATTTTCTTGTTTCATCTTTGGATTGCTCAGTTGCTCATAATAGGACTGCAAACTTCTCAATAGGATTTATTTTACTTTGGGGCATCACAGCTTCTGTCAATCAAAGGTACTGATTAAGGATAGTTTGATTGATTACATGCCATCAAGTTGTTTTTGACTTCTAGAGACCACATAGATAGATGGAGTTGGAATCAAATAAACATAAATGATAATGAACAATCTGGTGGCCTTTTATCAAAAACCTGTTTTCTTAATTAGCTAAATGATTACAGATTACAGAAGTGGTCATTTTTATTTTGCACATGCAAAAAGCATACATTTCCAGACACATTTTGTTGCCAGCACACATGTAAGTTTCGAATGAGCTAGCAATAGCAATGGCACTTAAAAATTTATATACCTCTTCATAGTGCTTTACAGCACTCTCTAAGGGGTTTACAGAGTCAGTGTATTGCCCCCAACAATCTGGGTCCACATTTTACTGACCTTGGAAGGATGGAAGGCTGAATCAACCTTGAGTCGGTCAGGATCAAACTCCAGACTGTGGGCAGAATTTGCCCAAAATATTGCATTCTAACCACTGTGCCACCATGGTGTTAAACTGCTTTTCAAGCCGACATTAAATCAAAGTCAGTTTGTTTATCAGAACGTTGTTTAATGCAAATCTAAGAACTTTAACAGTGAATAGGTAAAGCCGAAAGCAAAAGGGAGGGGTCTGGTTGCCCATATATAATGCTCACCACCAATCAGAGAGCTTCCTTTACACCACGTAAAAGCCCACCTCATTAACCCTTATTCATCCGGCAGCCACCCAATGACGTGTCATGCCTGTGTCTGTCGGCGCTGAGTTGAAATGTAAGCCGACATTCGGCTCCCCTTCACCACATCTCCCTTGGAGGGATAAGCAAAAAGATAGTGAACATATTATCATACTTAAAAGTTAACCATCTCATCCCCCTCTTCCTGGTTTATAGGAATGCAACTTGTAGAATTTACATAATAACCTGTCTGCATTCGACACCCACAAGGCCTCACTTAATGTATACCCAGTCCATTTAACCAGGTATTGCACTCCTTTTTTTATCCAGTCGGGCATCTAGTATGCTCTCTATCTCATATTGATCCCCTTGGATGGGGTCCAGATGAGTAATCCCTGCTCTGGGAATGACTGGTTTGAGTAAGATAACATGGAATGTAGGAGGTATTTTCCCAAGCCATGAAGGAATTGTAACCTTACAGTCACTGGATTAATTACGGCAGATACCGGGAAGGGGCCTAGATACTTGGGTCTCAACTTTCGACCTCCATCATCTTTTATTCATAAATACTTGGTAGATAGATACGCCAGGTTCCCTACTACATAATTTGGTTGAGTTATTCTTTTCTTATCCACTTGCCATTTATATAACTCCGCTAGTCAACAACTGTTGAACATCCTACCAGATTTTTGATAACTTGGTAGCCCATTCATTAGGGGTAATATTATCTTGGGGCGTTAGACTCAACTCAGGTATGGCTGGAAACTCCATACCACTGACCATGTAAAATGGAGTACACCTGGTAGCAATATGTGCTGCGCTGTTGTATGCCATTTTGGCAAACGGAAGCAAATCCACCCAATCAGTTAACTATTTATTTATGTAACTATGTAAACATCTCCCTATCATGGCATTGGCCCTCTCAGATGCACCGTTCATTTGAGGGTGATACGCCAAACTTAGGCCCTGTGTGGATCCAATTATATTAACAAATGTACGCCAGAACTTGGCCATGAACTGAACTCCTCGGTCTGATATGATCTTATGTGGCACCCCATGTAACAGTAAATATGTTTTAAGATTAAAACAGCTAACTGCTGTGCGGTTGGCAATCCTCTACAGGGAATAAAATGCGCTAGTATGGAAAATAAGTCAATAACAGTCCATATAACATTAGGCCCTTTACTAGCTGGCAATTCGACTATAAAATCAATTCCAATTACTTCCCAGGGCCTGGTAGGAGTAGCCACCTGCTGTAACAAACCAGGTGTCTTTCCGGATCTATATTTGGTAGTATTACAGATAACATAACTTCGCACATAGGTATCAATATTATGTCTCATATTTGGCCACCAAAATTGTCTTCTTATGAGATGTAGTGTTTTTAAGAAACCAAAATGTCCGGCTGTTCAATTATCATGACAGTTAGCAAGCATTTTGTCCCGCACCTTCTCCGGGACATATAGTTTATCTTTCCTCCAGGCTAAACCCCTCTTCATTGTTATATCTTTCCTATTTTCTTTGAACCATATACAGACTGCTTTATAAGATCTGTCAATTCTCCAATGTAGGCTACAGAAGCTGCACTAGTTTTGGTGGGAGGAAAAATAGCTTGCACTATCTCATCTCTTTGGGCTTGAAACTGTGGCTTTGGGATAAAGCATCTGCCAGGAAATTACGGCAACCTGATACATATTTCAGTTTGAAAGTAAAACGCTGAAAATACTGGACCCACCGAACCTATTTAGGTGACAATCTCCTCAACTTCTGTAAACCCTCCAGATTCTGATGGTCCATCCATACCCCACCAGTAGATATCGCCATGTAGTTAACACCCATTTTACTGTGAAGGCCTCCTGCTCCTAGATTGCCCAAGCCCTCTCCATGGCTGTTAACTTTTTTGACGTATATGCACACGGCTGCAACCTCCCTCCTTTGTTATGTTGCAACAGCACTGCCCCAACAGCCATGTCACTCGCATCCACCTGTACTGTCACTTGCATCCACCTGTACTGTGAATTTTTCTTGGGTATTTGGATGCAACAATACAGGTTCTCTAGCAAAAAGGGACTTTAATTCTTCGAAAGCTTTCTGACAAGCCTCGGTCCATTGTAGGGGTTGACAGGGCCGAGGGGGTTCTGCTAAATGTTTAGTCTTGAGGAAATGAGTTATTGACAACACTATCCTCACAAATGAGGGTATAAACTGCTGGTAAAAATTGGCGAAAGCAAGGAAACTTTGCAATTGTTTCCTAGGTGCCTCCCAATCCCCTACTGCCTGTACCTTTTGGGGATCCATCTCTATACCCTCTCTTGATATGCGATAATCTAAGTAGTCCAACTTCAACTGGTGGAACGAGCACTTTATAGCTTTACATATAGCTGCTCATTTAATAGGGTCTGTAAGACTTTCCATACCAAGGCTACATGTCCTTCCATAGTCTCTGTGTATATTAAAATATCATCTAGATAGACTAAGATAAGTCTATAAGATGCCTTTATATAAATACTTCCTCAACACACTATTTGTGAATTGCATAAAAACTCCAGGTGCCCCTTTGAGCCCAAATGGCATAACTCTATACTGATAACTGCTGAGGGGGAAGTTAAAGATGGTTTTCCATTAATCACCAAATCTGATAATATGCCTCCCATAAATCTAGTTTGGTAAAGTACCAACCTGTGGATAAGGTGGCCAACAAATCTGACATGAGAGGTAGGGGGTAAAGATGCTCCACTGAAACAGCGTTTAGCCCCAGAAGTCAACACAAAACCTTAACCCTCTGTCCTTTACCTGGAACAATACGGGTGCCGCCAATCGCGACCTCCCAGGGACTATGAACTCTCAGGCAAGAATGAGGTCTATATACTGGTGCATGGCCTCTAATTCCTTGGCCATCATTGAATACATCCGAGGCTTAGGCAAGGTGGTCCTGGGTACTAATTTGATAGCACAATCTGTAATTCTGTGTGGTGGAAGAGTATCACACATGGTTTCGCTGAATACCTGTGCTAAATCTCTATATTCACTAGGTATGTTGTCAGCCTTATTATCTACACTTTTTGCCTGTGGTAAAGACTAATTAGATTTGTGCCTCTCTGGTACTATGGCCAGGGTTAGCTTTCTACAACCCCTCCACCTGATGGTAGGTGTCCAGCGATCTAACCAGGCTAGCCCCAGGATTATCAGATCAGACATTTTCGGACCTACTATAAACTGGATCTTTTCACAATGTGCCCCCACCACCATCTGTATTCTCTCAGTCACCCTAGTGGCAGGTTGGCCTCCCAAAATAGAGCCACCCATTTTCTCAAATGAGACAGGAGACCTTAACAAGCGGATATCTACCCCTAGATCCTGTACTACAGTGGCTCCCATTAAACATCTAGTGCAGCTGGTATCGACTAATGCCTTATATGTGCAGGTTAGACCTCCAGACCCATGTATCACCACTGGTGTTACAAAGTGAACCACTGGACTGCTCACTATTGGATTATCATTACTGTTGGTGTCATCTCCTGTGGTTATATTCATCGATGTTGTGTTGGATAGGTCACTATCTCCAGGATGGCCTAACTCTCCCCTATCCATACCCAGCTAATTGAGGACTCTGGATTTCTCAGTCTTCAGTGGCTTCTGGTCTGTACAGGAAGGACTGATGGTGGAGGGCTTCACTGGTTTTGGTGTTGATGGTGGGATGCGTTGAGTTCATTCAGCTACCCAGTGGCCCACCATATTGCACTTGAAACACCGAAAAGCTGGTCTCATGTTTCCATAATCTCTGGGAGCAGACGTACGAAAGGGAATTCTCGATCTTGTAGCCCTCTCTCCTGGCCCTCCCCATCCAGCCTCACTACGCACCCCAAACTCTTTAAGACCCACATCCAACTCCAACACGGTCATATACCAATCCTTCAGCATGGGCAAAACACCGCTATACAGGCAAGCCTGCCTCACTTCTCTGTCCAGTCCATTGTGGAAATGATGAATCAATAAACACTCAGGCCAAATTCGCAGCTTGGCTGCCAATCCACGAAATTCTGTATATAATCTTTCATCAGCTGTCCCTTTTGCTTCAGGGCCAGGATTTCAATTTCTCTCTGCTTACTCCTAGTGCTGTCCTCAAATCGTGTCTTCAATGCCTCCAGGAAAAGCCCTATGGAAGCTAGCTCTGTGGCATGCTTGTTATGTAAGCCTGCCAGCCAGTCCTATGCAGGACCCTCCAGCACCGCCATCACTGCTATGACCATTGCCTATTGAGATTGATATAGGTGACCAAAAGAATCTAAATGGCTTACAATTTGGCTCAGGAATAAAGCCACCCTATCTAGGTTCACGTCGAAGCTAGCCTGGATGGGGGAGGGCAGGCAGGTGGTAACCACGCTTCTAAGGGTTGTTGAGCATATCCTACATCCCTGGGGATGCCAGTGCCCTCCTATTCTCAGCTGGAGTTGGCAAAGTAGCTTGGGGCCTCATCTGCTGTTGCTGCTGGGGAGGGGCTCCCAAGATATAAATGGACATCCCTCTAGCACTTGCTCTGCCTGGATCAGACCATCTAGGTGTCCATGGGCGTGGCTGAACAACATCTTTCACTGGAGAAACCCATATGTCAGACTGGGTATACCCCACCTCCCCATACATCTCATGGATGTTGTCCAATGTAGCACTCCCAACTCCTGTTGTGTAGCTGCTGCCACCATCGTCCCCCTCCAACGATGCTCTCTCCAATTTTCTGCCTGTCTGTCACGCACAGTCTGGTGAACCTGCGAGCCTGCCTGCATAGCTGTACTATGCCAGACGCCGGCTAAGCCAAGGTCTTTGGAAGTCGCCAGCCGCACTTTCCATCATTGTCCACATATAACGCCCACCACCAATCAGAGAGGTTCCTTTCCACCACGTGAAAGCCCTCCTCATTAACCCTTATTCATCCGGCAGCTGCCCAATGACGTGTCATGCCTGTGTCTGTCGACGCTGAGTTGAAATTTAAGCCGACACATGGCTTATTTTACGTTCAAAATTACCCTCATTATTGCTGATAGGGCTGCTTCATTACAGTAGTTTATCCACTCACCTATTCCATCCAGTTTATCTCAATATAGTTGATTTCCATGTTTTTCCCTCCAATGCATGATGGTAACTCACTGGTTGGTAGACTATTCTGATGTGTCTATCTTACTTTATTTGAAGAAAAAAAAACTTGGTTGAAGATCAGATTCTCATGCTAGGTAAAAGTCATCCATTGACTGGGCCTCTGTCATTTAGGTTATATCCATTTATGTATTGTTTTGAACATAATATACAGTTCAAGCCTGAACAGTCTTAAGATTAATCAGTATTATGTCTTCATACCACATGTAACAAATATTGCTCAATGGCATGGAGTTTTCAATATGTGATTATATAGGTTTATGTAAATGGAGGATTAATGAATGTGCATACTCCTTTTATTGCTTGAATGTTCTTAGTACAAGCAGTCTTTTTCTTTATCTTCAGATTTGTCCCATTATGCCACCAACATCACAAAATTGGCAAAGCACATGTTGGTATAAGTCTGTAGCCATACTGAAGTTGGACTGTTTGTAAATTCCTCCTTCCATTTTTTAAAATTAAATTTAGTAGCCTTATTTCTAGACTTCAGATGAGCCAGGTCTCTTCAGTTTTGCTGTACCCTGAAGAAGAAATTTATATTGGCTCCTTAGAAGATTTGTGGTAGGTTCTTATTTGATCTTAGGATCAAAATCCTAAGAAATTATCTTTACAAATTTTACAAGCTTTACAAACACTTTAGTTTAATGAATTTTGTTTTGGAGTTGGATTTAGTTTGATGAATTTGGACCAAATATAATATATATAATATAATGCTGAGCAGGATTTTAAACCATGATTTGTAGACAAAGTGATTAGGGCCTATGATATATAAAGTTAAGTCAAACAGAAAGACTTGCATATTATGCTCAGTCAAAACCAAGCAAATCACATTAGGTATGTGTGAGTCAGGGCTGTCCATAGCAAGCCATGGTTTTGTTAAAATGACAAAATACAGTATATGTTGTGATACTATGTTCTGCCTCTTATGCACTTGGGTGTGATATCAAAATGCATGTACAATAAGGCAAAATTATGCTGTGACATAACAGCTCACATTTTATAATTCGTGTGTCATTGCCTTTTCCCTCAAGACCCCCTTGATATGAATTAAGCCAGTATGTTTTAGTAACTTAACCCTTTTTGAGAATTAAAAAAAAATACAACCAAATAGCCTACGTGGACAAAAAAAAATCCACAATAAATTTCAGAATTAAATTTTATTTGGGCTTTACAAAAAGAAACTGTTGATCTCAAAGGAAAAAAAGAATAGAAGGGTAGTTTATACTGAGCCATTTCAAATGCTACAAAACTTTGCAATATATTTTTTGTTATCTTTAAATCTCATGATCGTATAATGTAAAAAAAAAACCTGGTGGGAAGGTGAATGGAGGAAATTATCTGTTTGATAATAGAGTTATGAAATCAACAATAGCAGCATTTTCAGATACAATATGGGAGAACATTGTAAATATTGTAACAAGATTCCTTCTGGTTTCAGATGTGACCAGGATAATTTGAATTTGCTTTCAAGAAAAGTAAGATGAATAAACGAATCTACACTAACTGATTCCATCTCTTTCCTTTTTTTTCAGCTATAAAATCTGTACTGACTAAAGTGACTATGTTAAGCAATGTTGTAGATTTGTAATAAACTTCTAAAGTTAGGTTTGTCGGGATGCTTGTCAATTTGTGGGTGTTGTTGAAGTGAATCTAGCTGTTACCACACCTCCCCAACAGAAAATAGCATGATTGGAAAAGAGTGGGAGGGTGAGGAGAGAGAGAGAACCTGTCATGATATTTGATGTATCCAAGTGATATATGACTCTTCCTTAATTTCTAGAAATAATTTTTAAAAATGCTCCAGGGTACAGACAGTCTAAAAGCATTTGATAATAAATCCACACAAGTTCATCAGGGTTTAATACAAATTTTGCTTCAAGTGCTCTTTTTTAAAAAAATGTATTATCACCTTTAAGTAAATGCCATGGAAGTTTGCCAAATTCTTGGCTGCTCTTTGTGGCAAATTGATGCATTTCTCTCGTTAAGGCATAAAATGTCTGGCTTTCATTGGATTTTGCTAACTGATTTTGAAGTTCAAACAGTAATAATTTGTATGTGTTTATCAATTATATTTTAAGAGGTTACTGGGATAGCTCTGTTTAGGCAAGCAAAATAGACCTCCCCCTCACTATTCCTTTTTTTTTTTCATAAAGAACACTACAATTCTTTCTAAGTTGTTGTTCAAGCCAATAATTGTGTGCTGAGCAATAAATCAATTGAATTCAATGGGATTTACTCTTTGGGAAGTAGATATGGCATAAGAGCCTTAATGTAATTTGATTTCTTATTCCTATGTTCCTTTCTGGTATACAACTAAGTTAAAGTCCAAGAAGAAGTTATCATGCAGGAAAACTAACTACTGTAAAGAGAATTGTAATAAATGATCAACATTGCCATAGCATTTTATCCCATCAACATGTGTCATATTAGGAGAAAAAAATGGCAAATTCGATGGAGCATTGCTTATGCAAAACACAAAGTCTTATTTGTTTCCTTCTAATTCTGTAATCCTATAACATTATGAAGTGTTTATTTAAGAATTGCATCATGAATCATGAACATAATTCAATATGTTAATTAGTGTCAGCTCTCAAAGGTTGATGCAACTTAGATTTACCAACATGAATCAATGTTGCTTAATTTTCCACAGTGCAATGTAAGGAACTCTATAACAGCATCTTTTAAAATCTAGAATTTAGATTTTAGAATCTAGAAAATATTTCAGCGATTGTTAAAACTTTTGAAGGCCACCTTTGATAAAGACATTTTATGGTAAGTGGAGACCAGTGGTGGAATTCAAATTTTTTTTTACCACCAGTTCTGTGGGCTTGACTTTGTGGCTGTGGCTATGCGGTCGGCCAATCAGTGGTGGTATTTGCTGTGGCTGGCCAATCAGTGATGGTATTTGCCAGTTCTCCAAACCAATCAAAATTATCACTACCAGTTCTCCCGAATCTGTCAGAACTGGCTGAATACCACCTCTGAAGTGGACCTACAGTATCGTTCTAACTAGGAGAAACTGCTGATGCTCTGGATGATACATTTTTCAGCCTGAACCAGGAATCCAGTGATGGCTCTGGATCAACTTAAGAAATCTTTACTTACAGTCAAACTCATAATAGTGGACCTGACCTCCTATACCTCCCCCCGGAGATGATTTGTTATTTTGATTGGTGTATGAATGGGTTTTTGGATTTTTTCATGTATAGGACTGTATTTTTATTGTACTGTTGCCGCCTCGAGTTCCCCTTTGGGGTGAAGAGA
>JANHGC010003208.1:68797-90410 GCA_027560395.1 Boaedon fuliginosus | reverse complement strand
AGTGAGGCTCGGCACCACTTTCCACATCGTTGCAGGGCTGGGGGAGGCCCCTTCACGAAACGGGGAACGTACTGAATATAAGGAAGCCTTTAAAGAGCTTTTTAAATTGAATTCCTATTTATGTCCATTTCAGGGAAAAAAGCTCAGAAAAGACAGGAGTCCTTGGGTCGCGTTGGGAGAGAGATCTGTTGGCCAGGCCCACTTGTGTCCTTTGCCCAGTGAACACAAACCTTAGTCCAATCTAACTCGGCGTCTTAGAAAAGGGGGAGAGGGAAAAGAGGGCAGTGCAGGGGAGCTCAGCCCAATTTGAAGAGACAAGGGAGTGGCGGTCAGTCCCAGGTGTGACGCCTGCATACAGGAGGGTTTTGGAGAGGCAGAAAATCCTGCCTCATGGGGCAGTGACTCTGGCAAATGCCTGCGAGGCAAGGATTAAATCCCATTTTTTTTCCGGGTTGCCCCAGGGCCAATTCTTTCTGGCCTTGTGTTGGGCTGCCTTGTTGGAGGCTGGGAAGGGAGGAGGGGTTTGGGGGGGGTTGGAAAAGGCAGCCGCTTGTTTCTCTGTTCCGTGAAGACTTGGGGAATTCTGGGAGTTGAAGTCCCCAAGTCCTAAAGTTGCCAAGGTGGAGAACCCTGTTCTAAGATACGCCGTGCCAAGGGCCGGGGTCTGCAACCAAGGCCTCTGGGCGCCAGGCTGAGGCCTTCCAGCCTGTTCTTAGCCTCTCTCAGCCAGGACTGTTTATGTAAGGCTTCTTCTCGACTTTTGCGAAATGTCCTTGGGGGCCTGACTTTCGGAGTTCTTGAAGTCTCCTCCTCCATTTGTTCTGCATTAAAATGCAATTGTGAGCCCATGTTTAATTAAAATGCATGAAATGATTTGTTTATATTTAGATCTGCCTTCCCCCGTTGATTGTTCTCTGTATATATTGGCGTTCAGTTGCCCTAACCTTCAACCAGACACAGGCATGGCTTCAGGGTGCCTTACTGGGAAAATTGGGCCTTCGGCTATTTATTGGTTTCGTTACTGGTTGGTTTAGCTGGGTTTTTTTTTTAAGGTTGCGGGAGCTAGGATTTCTAATTCCTTTGAAATAAAAGGGAAGGTCTCCTATCTTAAGAATAAAAGACATTGAAAAATGGAAATGACATTTTTAGTTCTCCCTCACTCCATTCCCCGGCCTTTGGGTAAGTAAAGCACAGTCATATCGTTTTGCGTGCGTGTGTGTGTGTGTGTGTGTGTGTCTGCTCCCCTTTATTTTGTTTTTACATGAATCCGATTTTCCTTCCCTTTATAAATTTTCTCACTATCTGGCCTCTGTGCGATTCTTGTGCCGAGAATAATACCTAGGATGTCCAGGAGTTTCTGAAGTCATATTAATTAAGAAAGGCAATAAATAAATAAATAATCAGCTCTTAAAATGGGCTGATTATGAAACCAGCACTGCCCTCCACCGCGTCCAGCCCAGGGCACGTGGGCCTCCTTCTTGGGCCGCAACGGATCCTTCCGTCCCTCGGGGGTTCCGGCCGCCACGCAAGCGCAGCTGGGGCGCCAGAGATGCCCGCCAGCCAAGCCGGGTCGATGCTCAGTTGTGATGGGGTTAAGCAGAGATGTGCAAACTGTCGAACGATCTGTGGACCCTCCTTGGACCCCAAAAGGGTCCCGGTGATGAGTTTTGTGTTTGTGGGTGTCTCTTTTTAAAAAACAAGCGAACTAACTAACTGCGACTTAATTGTTACCCATTCCTTTTGCATCTCCTTGCGTTAATTCCTGATCCGAACCAAATTCGCACGGTTGCTCTTTTTATATGCATAAATGCTGATCCGTTCGGAGGTAGCTAGCCAGGAAGTCGGCTCTTTCTTTTGTGTCTGTTCCTGTTGGCCATTCATGCTTCTTTCCTGTCCTCACCAGTCGGCGCCCTTGTTACGCACCTCTTTCGACACTCACCTGGATTTCTTCTTGCTGGAGCTTCCAACGTCCACCTTTCCCGAAACCCCCCCCCCCTGTTTTGTTTCCTTTTGTACAGAGTTTTTCTATTGAGATCTGCATGGATAAACCTAATGTACATACTCTGTGTATAAAATGAAAAAAGTCTTTCGTAATTCTCCCCTGGCGTTGCGTGTTCTGTAGCCGTGGCTTCCGCATTTGTCTGGATGGTTGCAGCAGATGACACAAGGGCTGGGGGGGGGGGTGTCTGGCCAGAAGCGAGGCTCCGTCCCCTGCTCAGAGGGGATCAGGGCTGTGTTTCTAACTGATCCAACCCAGCTTTAAGAGCTTCTTAGAGAAAGGTTTGGCCCCCCTGGGGTTTCTTCCATCCCTTGTTCCTGTTTCGTTTTTTCACAACGACAACCTTGTGAAGAAGCTAGTAGGAGGAATCGCAGCTCAGCAAGGAGCAGTTTCACCCAGGCTGCTGCCCATCTGCCCTTGCTGGACATGCTCAGCCGGTTTCTTTCCTGGACAAGAAGGCAGAGGTTCCCGTCCCTTTGTCCCTGCCTCCTTTCTTTCGCCAAGGGCTGAATATTTGGAGCTGCAGCAATCAATCAGAACAGAACTGGAAGGGGTCTTGGAGGTCTTCTAGCCCACCCCCCTGCTCAAGCAGGAGACCCTGTACCATTTGAGACAAGTGGCCGTCCAGTCTCTTCTTAAAAGCCTCCAGTGACGCAGCACCCGCAACCTCTGGTGGCAAGCCGTTCCACGGGTTAATAGTTCTCACGGTTAGGAAGTTTCTCCTCAACCCCAGTTGCTCCTCTCCTTGGTGAGTTTCCATCTGTTGTTTCCTGTCTTGCCTTAAAATACGTGGACCCCCTCCTCTTTGTGGCAGCCCCTCAGATCCTGGAGCACTGCTAATCATGTCTTCCCCCCCCATTGGGGGAAGAGAGGCGGGATAAAAATCGAATAAATAATAATAATCCTAGGGGAGGGAGCCCTCCCCCCCAGCCCAGGAGACCAAAGGGGAGGAGAAGAGCCATGGACACTGGGAAGAAGAGGTCCGCCGTTAACATTCTGTGCCCCCTCTCTGCTGCCAGAAAGCCAAGGGGGGGGGCTTTGAAGGCCCCCTTCACCAGCCCCCTTGGGGAAGGAAGCCTCCGTGCGCTGCCTGACTCCTGGCAGCAGAGATCCCCAAAGGCTTCTCCAGCAGGGATTCAACGTTGGCAGGTGTTGGAGGCCGCTTCCCAGCTGTCGCCTCTCCAGTGTGGGGCTGGCTGGGGGGGAAGCCCTTTCACTGCCCTCCATGACCAAGATCAAGGCTTTCGTAGACCAGAAGGTCCCCCAATAAGAAAGGCTGACATCTCCAAGCCCAAATCCCTTTATTTGATACGTGACTTACTCATAACTGACCACTGAGACCCAATGGGGGGGGGGGGGAAAGATTTTAAAAAAGAAAACCCACCTGAGATTCATGGCATTTTGTTCATGCACCAGAATGAAAGTAACATTTCCATAAGCGAAAGAAGGGATGCCGTTTAGCAGCTGCTCCCACGGGAGACCCACCTGCTCTGTTCCCCACAACCGAGACGGGTTCTGGTGTTAAGAAGGGTGCAAAACAATGAGTGACGAAGTAAGAAAGCGGGAATGGAAAACCAAACGGAAAAGGTTCTGTTCGTAATGCCGTATTTACATGGTTCTTTGACTAGCAGGAACATTGTCCGTAGCTGTGAGATTCACAGGTGAGTAGAAGCGTGCCGGTTTACACGCTGCTGGTTTTTTCACCGCTGCAGCTGTTGACCGAGATCTCCGGGGTCCCTACGTGCATTTCCAAAGCCGCCTCCATCTCCTCCATCTCGGTGCTGTTGAGTTCATGGCGGTAACTGTTCAAGTTGAGGTCCTTGCCGTAGAAGGCTGTGGAGGAGACGTTGGGGCCCTGGCTGTGCAGCTGGGAGGCCCTCCTGCCGCCCTCGTAGTGGCACCGGATGTAGTTGGAGAAAGCCCTGCGGTAGGTCTTGTTGAAGAGGGTGTAGACCAGGGGGTTGACCCCCGAGCAGATATAGCCCACCCAAACAAACACGTCCAGAAGCTCACGGAGGACAGCCTGGTCGCAGGCGTCCTGGCAGAGGACGGACATGATGTTGGTGATGAAAAACGGGCACCACATAATCAGGAACAAAAAGAAGACGATCCCCAAGACCTTGGAAGCCCGGCGCTCGTTGTTGATGGACTGCATGGTGCCTTTCCGGAAAAGGACCCCTTCCTTGTTGACCGGAGAGTTTAAGTGGGAAGCTGCCTCGTGGTTCTGCAGCATGGAAAGGTTCTCCACGTTGGGGTCCTTCCTCAGGCAGCTCATGCTGCTCCTCCTCGGCTTGAGGGGCTCCCCGTAGAGGAAGAGAGAGGCCTGCCTCTGCAGGACCTGGATGGTCAGGCAGTAGGCAAAAACCATGATCATCAGGGGGATGAAGAACGCCACAAAGGAGCCGATGAGGACAAAGTTTTCGTCGTTCAGGACGCAGCTTCCGTTCACGAAGACCCGAGAATCGTCTTGCAGGCCGATGACTGGGATGGGCAGTGAAATACCTGGAGGAGGAGAAGACGGGCCAAGAAGAAAGACCATCAGGAGAAGCAGACATGGGGAAAACTGGGGAAAGAATGACTTTTGGTCAGAGAGGTTTAGTGAAATGGCCAAGACACAGCTGCATTTCCCCACAGTCTTTTGGTCTTAATAATAATAATTTATTAGATTTATACCCCGCCTCTCTTCACCCAAAGGGGAACTTGAGGCGGCCAAAATCCCTCTCGGTCTCCTTAGTAGACCTTCCCTCCACTTCCTGGCATCCAGACTATTTGGCAGAGGAGCAACTGTGATGGGAACTGGAGCCCAACGGTCAGTCCAGTAGATGGACCAGACCAGAAATTCAGTGTGAGACTTTGGGAGGAAAAGGGTGTGATCTTCCTTGGCGCCACTAGATGGCGCCCACAGCCCTGGTGGGAAGCCAGGCGGCCATCTTGCCCAGACACATTGCCGGAGCGTTTTCCCTACGCAGCGCAGGAGCCCACCCTGCGCCTCCCTCTCCCACTCTCGCTCCCACCCTCCCATCCCTGTCATGTAGAAGCCTTTGTGGAGATTCTCCGTCTTCCAGGTCATGGTTGTCCCAAGAGGCCACTGGACTTTCTGGTTTTCCTTTGAAGACGTTTGGCTTCTCATCCAAGAAGTTAAAGAAGTCAGAGCGGAAGAAGCTTCTTGGATGGGAAGCAAAACGTCTTCAAAGAAAAACAAAGTCCAGTCACCTCTTGAAAAAGCCCCTTTGGGACAACCATGACCTGGAAGACGGAGAATCTCCACAGACATAGAAGCCGGGAAATCTAGTAGAAGATTGATTGGTTAGCAGAAATGCATCATTTTAAACAGACACTACTAAATAGGAAAGGCACCCAAGATTCCTCTTGAATCACCTCTTCCAAGCATTTGGAGGAAAATACTTCTGGTTTTCCGCAGCAATTGATCATCTGCTGCCCTGCAGCCCAGATTACACAAAGGTCTAGAACTTGTTTTATGACGACTGTGATCTTCACCAGAGCTTCCTTGAGGACAAGGCCTCAGTCAGCGAGAGGGACCGCTTACCCATCGAAATGGTCCAGACGGCAGCGATCTTCATGATGGTCTTGGTGCGGGAGTTGAACCGGCTGTGTTCGATGGGGTTGCGGATGGCGACGTAGCGGTCGAGGGAGATGGCGCAAAGGTGCATGATGGAGGCCGTGGAAAAGAGCACATCTAGGGAAATCCAGATGGGACACAGTTGTTTAGGCAAAGGCCAGGCATAATCTGGAAGAGAGAGAAGGGAGAGGCGAGGAAGGAGATGTGAGCGGAAGGGGGATCCAGCCCAGAGGAGGGAGAAGGAGGAAGAGGAAGAGGAGGAGAAGGAGGAAAATCCCCAGTCGCCCGACCACAAGTTAGGCACCACATTGGGAGGCGCTGGGACAAAGCGCCTGGCAGGCAGGGGGGGGCTGCCTGTCCGCCAAAGGATCCAGGAACAGGGAAGGGAACCCACACTTCCCAGACAGGGCGAGGGGAAGGAACCCCACCCAGGGGAAAACCATCTTCTCGACCAGGGGGGCCCAACCATGGCAGCTTCGAGACCTGTGGACTACAAGAGCGTGAAGATCATATCCTAACAGTTGCCGGTTCCCACCACGGGCGATTTGGTGACGGCTTCCTGCTGAGTAAACAGAGGCTGCAGGAGGAACACGCTGAGTCAATAAACAGCAAGCAGGGCTGCCTAGCGAATTAGACAGGAGATACGATGTGGCGGCTTCTGTTCCAAAATGGGCCCAAATCTCTAGACAACCTTTTGGGATCTGTCCCAAGATTTATCCGGATTATGTGACAAGCAAAATGGTGCACTGGAAGTTGGGGGGGATTTCTTAAATGTAATATAAGGTTAATGCAAAGAGCCTCCCGTGGTTATGGTTCAGTTTATTCGTTGACCATCTTGAGGTCATCCAGAGATTTATTTTGCTTTATCTGTGCTTTATATTCCCTGCTTTTGGCTGTAATAAGGTAGGAGGAGGATGAATCCGAAAAAGGACAATTTTAACAAGTACAGCCCTTAAAAAAAAACAACCCTCATTTTCAGCCTTGCAGGGGAGCTTTCTTTGCCAACCACAATTGCCTTGTAGATTTGCAGCAAGGGGCTGTACCTATACACAGCCCCAAACATCTTTCGAAGGGGGCTGCCATTGTTCTGAGTGTCTCCAGCCAGGGCACTTTCGTTCTCCAGGTCCCTTTGAAAAAAAAAAATGCACAAAAGCCGTTTCAAATCCTTTGCGTATCGAGAGACAAGCTGGGTTGCACGTTCCCAGTTTTAAGCGTTTTCAAAAGCAGTCTGGAGTTTGCGTGTTTAAACAAAAGAGATATAAACAAATGGTTTAAGGAAATAAATGTGGAACGATGAGCCGTGTCCCAAATGCCATCAATCTCTGCAAAACACGGTCAGCTTTGGGATGCCAAAGCAAACACCTGGGCCCAGCAGAGCCCTCCAAAGTGCCCACGGCAAGAGGGAAGAAGCCGCGATGAAAACAGCCACCGGTAGCTGTCAATCAAAGCACCAAAAATAGGAAATTGTTTTAAGGCTGTGGAAAATTAAACGCCGGCCGGTGGGGGGTTTCCTCCCTTCCTTTCAAGGCGCCTGGCTTTCCAGCATCCAGAGGGCCCTCCTGAACTTTACAGAGGAAGTAATGGATTAATTTTCCAGCTGAACTCGGAGCCCGGACTCCTTAATGGCATTTCACTTTCCTGACAAGGTTGAAAAGTTGACCGGCGAGAATCTGCAGACGGACTGATGGATCCTCCCCAGCGGCGAAGGGCGCCCGCCGCAGCCTGGCAGTTGACAGACGGGTGAACTTCAGCTGCAATTTGCATTTCTTGACACCCTGAAGCGTTACGGCCAGGCACTTCTGGCTGCTCAGGCGTGCCAGGCTCCTTCGTTTCCCTTTTTTTTTGTACCTATCGCCTAATTACTCCCGGCTATTTGTTGTGGCTTTTGTCCTTAGTATTTTTCCCCTCTGATTTGTGCTGGCCCATCTCTGGTTTTGGCCCAGGGCAAGACCAAGATGGCAAGGGTGTAACCATACTGAGAAAGGAGGCAATTCCAGATGGGAGCTCTTGAGAAGAACAGAGGGTCCCGGGCCTCACGTGGAAGCATCGGAGAAGGGTTTCGGACTGCCAGGAGCTGGGTCGGTGGGGAACAGGATTCTAGCAGATCCACCGTGGCTCCAGTTTCTCCTCAGTTCAAATATGGACTCTTGCGAATTGGAGAAGAGGCTCCCCTGCTAGATTGGAGCTCTGGCTAAAGGGGACCCTCACTCGGGGGTGACGGCGTCTCCTTCAGGAAATGACCCAGGCCTTCCCTTCTTTCGCTTTGGGTGGTTGGTGGCTCTCCAAGGCTGCAGATTTTCCCCAGCCTAAATAAGATCCCGGCTCCCATTTCTCTGCAGAGCAGGGACTGAGCCAAGAGAATGCCTTACGATGAAGGTCCGCTGAGCTCCGTATGGCAGCTGCTCTGCAGGGTTTCAAGGGAGCCAGTTGAGCAGGCCGGCCTGGAAATCCTGGCGAATGGGCAGATGTTCTACAACTCGGGCGCTCCAGCTTTTCTCCCTCAGAGCAAAGTGACCACGTCTGTGGACCTGCTAGAAATAACCCAGCCCTGTTGACTTTCCTGTCTTTACTTTGCTTGGGATTTTTGTTTTTAAAGAAAAGGGGGAATGTTCCTTTTGATCCCTGGGAATTGGGTTTGCACAGGGAAACGTCCTCCCTGGGTGCTTCTCAATGCCTGCAATTTTAAGATGCGTGGACTTCATCTCGGCCAATTCCCCAGCCAACCCTGGAGCCCACCCTTCTTGAAAAGGCCGGAGCTGAGGCCACGGAGCTGAGATGTTTCCCTCAGAGACGCAGAGGTCTCTTTGCTTCTTAAACCACACCCATGTGGTCCTTCACATGCTTCACATGAGAATGAGAATGAGAATATGTGTGAACGATGTGAGAGGAACAAAGTTCTCACTAGAAGCTCATGAAGCTCTTCGCAGGGGCGGCGCTCCCTTGTCAAGAGCTGGGCTTGCCCTACTTTTGATGGGAGAAACCTCGAGGGATTGAGAAGCAGGTGTGACTTTGCTTTCCCCCTTGCTCTCAGATAAGGGGGCACTTCGGTCCCTCTGAGAGGAGAGAGAGCAGGTTGCCGTGTCCCTTGGGGGAGAAGCGAGGCCACCTGTCTTAAGGAGCTGCCTGGCCTGGAAATGCCCCCTCCCTCCGGCCGTGTCCTTGGTGGTCTTTTGGAGTCCTGCTTGCCTCCCTTGAAGCCGTCTTAGCCCCAGTCCAGAGAAGCCGATAGAGCTGATCATTTCCTGAGCAGCTTTTCTCAAGCTTGGCCACTTTTAAGCTATGTGGACTTCAATTCCCAGAATTCTCCCTACTGTGCTGGCTGGGGGTGGGGGGATTCTGGGAGTTGAAATCGATGCGGCTTAAAGTTGCCAAGGTTGAGAAACGCTAAAGTTACCCAACGAACTGGGAGGGCCTCGGAGTGTGAATCAGTTTAAAAGCTCACTATCTGGAGATACCTGGCATTTTAACGCTCGGCATCTGTTCTCGAGAGGAAAGTCAGGAGTTGCAAGAAGCGAGGGAGAAAAAGAAGAGCAGCCCAGCCCCAATTTACAAAACTCTCCGTTTTTGTGTGGAGTCAGCCCTCCGTTGCCCAAGCCGTCAGCATAAAGAGGCCCCAGGTGATCTGCGCAGAGTTTGTTTTGAAAAGCGAAAACGTTTGCGGCGGATATTCTGGCTTGCCGAGCCGGGGAAGTAATTGGGTATTTTTGGAGTGACTCCAACCTGCTATTTTGCTTGTGGGAATCTCGGCATTTCAACATTTAAAAACAGAACAGTGATCAATAAACACAAAGAGAGCAATGAAAAGAGCAGCATGAAGTCAGGTGAAACAGCTCAAGACAAAAGGCGGAGAAATAGGAGGCCAGAGGGGGCTAAAGGGGGCGTTTCCTTGCTTTTGGGTAGGGGCTGCCTTCTAGTCCACTTTCAGCCACGGGGGACCCTCTTTCTCCATTATTGTCTGGAGGAGGAGCTATAGAACCTGCCTTCAGCTCCTGCAGGAAAGGTAAAATAAGAAATAGCTAATAATTAGACCAGTTAACCAGTTTCCTCAACCCACTGAAGTGTAGTCTACCTGACCCGACTGGATTTACCTCTTGACTCACCCAATGTTTAGCCAAGCACATTTTGGTCTTCCGCATTGTGCAAACTCAGTTGAGTGGAAGAAAGGCAGGGAGGCAGATCCCCAACCAGATTAAAATTTGGATTCCTACGTTCCTATCGGGTGCAAAGAATCAGGACCATAGCTTGCAGCATGAATGATATATTGAAGCCTATGCACAAGAATCTGGTCAACTAACCATCAGCACTAATTTGGCGCTAGAGAAGGTCATGGAAATTCAAGAGGAGGCTGGACTTGGGTCTCTTGTGGCAACGGTGGGACTCTAAACTTATGGCCTGCTTTACTCTGCCCTCCAGTTCTGCCTGTTCTTCTGCTACAATTCCCAAGAAAGTACAACATTCAAGCCAAGAAGGTTCCTGGAGAGAAATTCAAATCCTGGGAACTCTGCAAACAACATCCATGACATTCTCTTGGTAAGATAATGGAAGCAGTTGGTCCTTCTCTTCTTTTGGGATGTTTTTTTCAATTTCCAGGATAAGCTTCAGATTCCTGGTGGATTCTCATCCGGGTTAGTGTTAGTGTTAAACCGTGCTTAACCTCTGAGGCTAGGTGAGGTCTGCCAAATTTTCAACCCATCTAACTATTTCAACATCCTCTTGCTATTATCCGCGTTCTTGTATGTTCTTCCAGAAAGTCAAGATCATTCGAAGACTGAAGAACATTCTGCCCTAAAATGTGAGAAAGACTGAAGAACAGTTTGCCAAGAAAACACACAACGTTCCTTCCTGAAGGGCCGGGTCTGCTTTCTCATTCCTGAGACTTCACACTCCAGTCTTGCTTTCCAGGAGCTCAAACTCAACAGTTTTTATCATGCGTCTCCACCTTGTCTTCTGTTAATTAGCACAGATTTTGATTAGTCCTTCAGGATTGTCCTGTTGTAAAATACATTCTAAGATGTCGAGTGTAACAGTTGACCATGACTAAGACACGAGAGGAAGGTGAACTAGTGAAGGCTCCACGCTTCAAATCAATGGGTCGGACACAACTTCTTTGCAAGTAACAACAACAAATAAAAGCAGCTCTCAAACTAGGCAATCTCCAGAAATGCCAGTCTTCCACCCCCGTGGTCTGCAGCTGGTGTAGTCTTTCTGCTGGACTGCACTTCCCCTGGGCAGAATAGTATCCTATTCCAGAGGCAGTTTTTTCTCCTCTGGAATGCCCTTCCAAGCTTTGCAGTTGCCCCAAGAAATGGCCTCCAGAGATTGGGAGCAGAAGAGCGGGGACAGGAGTCTAGGTCTCTGGGCCACTGTTCCACCCTTCTCTTCTCCTCACCCTTCTCTTGGCCAACACCCTTGGCGCAGGGTGTTCAGCCACGAAGAACTGTTTTGCCATGATTTCCCAAGTCTCTGTCGCATGCATCAATTGGTTCAGTGTTTCCCAACGTCGCCATTTGAAGATGTGTTGACTTCAACTCCCAGAATTCCACAGCCAGCATGGCATCCTGGGAGTTGAAGTCCACACATCTTCAAAGGTTGGGAAACACTGAATTAAAGTTAAGAGATGCCACAAAACCCCACTTCTCTCCTGCTGCCCACAAGGATCCCATCATTTCAGTGTCACTGGACCCTTTGAAGACCTACAGATCTATAGACCATCCCTGGAAGGCCCCTGGCTCTGGAGCTCCTCCTGTGGCTACCACAAGCCAGTGCCTTCTGCGCATGCAAAACAGTGCCCCAAAGGGACAGAGTAGGTCCCATCTCAAACTGAGTGCCTTCTGTGCTCAGGTCAACCAGAGGGGCAGTGGGAACAGCGGTGAAAAAAGATTGCAACCCTTCTCATGCATTCATTTGAAAGCCACTTGTCTCAAAGTGCCACAGCCCTCTTATTGACACTAACAATGGGGCACTTACCATAGAGAATGGTGATCAGAGATACTGGCATCACCAGAATGCCCACCAACATGTCCGCCACAGCCAAGGACATCAGGAAGTAGTTGGTGGCATTTTGGAGCTTCTTCTCCAAGGAGACTGCCATGATAACCAAAATATTCCCACCAATAGTCAAGACAATGATGACCAGAATCAGGAGCGCTGGCCAGTTCTTCTCCTTGATGGACTTCCGAGAGATGTCTGTCCCCATGGAGGAATTCAGGGGGTCGGTGGTTGGCGAACTGTGATTCCCCGTCAAGTTGTGGCTCAGTGGCCAAGCCATCAAGCTGCTGTGGAGGCTGAAGTCCAGAGTGATGGATACGGTTGTCAAGCCAAGAATCCCTCCCCCATTGAGGGCACTCATCCTTTGCCTTCCTCTCCTCAGGAGCACCTGCAAACCAATCCCTTTCTCAGAGGGGAGAAGACAGAAGGCAGCCACTGGATGGCCCAGCACTGGCCCAACAAAGGTGCTTGACCTTCCATAGTGGATGAAAGCTTGTTGAAGCCAGGGCGATGTTCTTCCAGGCTGCCATGCAGGCCGGAGCCCAGAGCTTGGAACGGTCAGCTGGTGAAGAGCGGTGTGATCTCGGCAGCAATATCCCGCATGTCCTCAAGGCCAGCATTCTGTGAAAGAAAGAGAGAGAGGCACCTTCACTTATGGAGCCACTGGGGCAAAACCAGATGTGTGGTTTCCCCACCAGCTCTTCCCAGAAACCCCACTTCTCCACCGGAAGCGCCAAGCCTGTTAGAAGAACCTCCTGGGACTTTAACCCCGCTCCCAAATACTTTCAGCCATAATCTCAAGAGCCGAAGGCTCCTCGGTCACCGGAACGAAGCGCAAGCAAATTCAAATCTCTTTAAAATATTCTCATTTCAAGTCAGCATGTTCTGGAATCTTCACTGGACCTTCACCTCTGCGGAGGCAAAGCTCTGCTCTTAGCTCATTAAAATGGGCTGAAATCACTCCATTAAAGGAAAGAGGAATGCAACATTCTTGCAATAAACGGGCAAATTATGTACACCTTGCCAACATTAGTTGTGAAACTTTCAACCTCTCTTTTGGACCTTTTCTCTCTTTCCGTAGCTAATTTTCAGCTTAATGGCTTGTCATTCACCAAGGCTTGTAATTGGTGGAAACCCCCATTATTATGTCAGGATGATCCAGCCTGGATCGCTCCTGACATGCTGGAGTGCACACACGTGTTGATTTTAGGGGGAAAGAGTGTCTTTAAATGGGGGGACACACGGCCAATGCATCAAACTCCGTTCCACACACTCCCACCCCTCAAGTCCCATCTAAAAGGTCTTCCACAAAAGTTTGAGATCTTGCAGCCGAAGTGAGCTAATGTGCCAGAGGCAGTGGCTTTCTCACAGTTGAGTCACAAAGAATGTTGTTATCAAAGAACGTCTCTGTCATTTTAACAAAATTAAGAACTTTGACCTGCAGAAGGAAAGGTTGAGACAGCATTCTGGGGAACGGATTCTCCGTCCCCTTTTTTGCTGGGATGATTTGAGTTTCAACCCTGGGAATCACCACTGAAACATCACATTTCTGTTCCCCTTTTTGGCACAGTTCAGATCTCTCTCCCTACTGCAAATACACAAAACAGCTTGTAAACAGACTCCAAGTCTCAGCTGACTTCCAAAAATGAGAAGAATCCGTGTCCATGGAGCTGCCCCCAACTTCGTTCTCCGAGGTTTTTAGAACTGGAGCCTCCAACCCTGGGAACTTCATGACTGGTGGACTTCAACACCCACAATTCCTCAGCCAGCCATGTCCACAAGTTATAAACTTGCCAGAGTCGGAGCCCCCCATTTTAGAACATCTGGGAGTTTTTGTCTTCCATTTTCCTCATTTTGCCTCCCAGCTGCTCCTCCAGCCCAAGCCAAGAAGAGTTCTCCAGGCTGGCTTCAGAGAGTCCATGTTCCACCAAGAAAGACCAGGACTTGCCCAACATGGAAACCAGAAGCTGCCTTCGACCAAGCTAAGTCTTCGCTTATGCCTTCCACAGCGGCTTCTCCTGAACTCGACTCATGGCAACATGGTGCTAACGATATGAACTGTGTCATACATGACAGCAAATGACTTCATGTCCATCATTTGCCCCATGATGTGGTTATCTTGTGATATGTACCAAACATCTAGAGAAAAGAAGGACTGGGGGGGCACGATGGCAGGATTCCAGTATTTGAGGGGCTGCCACGAAGAGGGTCAAATTATTCTCCAAACCCCCTGAAGGCAGGACAAGAAGCCACGGATTGAAACTAATCATGGAGAGAAGCAACCTGGAATTAAGGAGAAACTTCCTAACGGTGGGAGCAATCAACCAGCGGGATAGAAGTTGCCTCCAGAAAGTGTGGGAGCTTCATCACTGGAGGTTTTAAGAAGAGACTGGACAGCCACCTGTCTCAAATGCTATAGGGTCTCCTGCTTGAGCAAAGGGTTGGACTAGAAGACCTCCAAGGTCCCTTCCAGCTCTATTCTGATTGATCTACTCTTGGCTTGGTCTCCAAAACAGACCAGGAATAACTACAGAGAAGCCAGGCACTTAACACTCTCATGATGCTCAACTGCAGCCACGATCGCGGAGCTCCCCCCCCCCAAATGCTACCTTCAAACAGGCAGGATTGCATCCTGAGCCCCCTTAGGCAGCCCCAGCCCAGAACTGCCCCACTCAGCCATTCTCAGCCTCCCAGGAAGGGGTTCATTCATCCCTGACCTCTCGTCCGACTCCCTCGCTTTCTGGTGGCTGCAGGTGCCCCCCCTCTCCCCCCCCTCTGCCTGAGCTATTGTTGGCTGCCTCTGACGACAGTGAAGACGGCAGAGCCAAACTTGGAACGTGGTGCTCCCAGTTGTGGTATGAATCAGCGCGCCACAAGTTGCAGTGATGACTCAAGAGCTGAAGTTGTTTTCTTCCTTCCCTTCGGCGGCTCCAATGGGGGCGCCTCTCCTCCCTGCAGCTGGGCTCGCTTGGCTTTAACGCTCCCAACAGCTGCCGGCCCCTTAAAGCCAGAACTGCGGTCCTGATTCCACGGCAGACAAACGTGGGTTGCGAAGACCCTCCCCGGGTGCTGCCAGGCTGTGTGAATCCTCAAGGAAGCTGCTTTCCTCGCACTCCTGTCACTTCTCATGCTGTCCACCCACCTGCTTTCCTGAAGGATCCGGCAGACGAATCTCTCCCCAGAAACCAGGGGGGCTCTCAGCCTCCCCCCCTTCCAAGAACAGCCCAGGCCAACACTTGCAGACCCCACCCACACCCAGGCGTGGGAAGGCACGTCCGGGGCCATTGCACGTCAGGCTCTGCCCGGAGCTCTTCTGAAGGAGGGCAGGCCCAGGCCCCGGCCACTGACCCATCGGGGCATCGGTCTGCTCAGGAGTGGCAGGGAGTTCCAAGGGAGCAGCTTTTGGGCAAAGAGCCCAGAAACGACAAGGCCTGTTTGGTAAACAAAGACATATTGTCAAAGAATAGATGAAACTAAGCACCCCCTTTCCAGATGAAGCACTTCCTCATATTGGGAATGGCCAGACAGGCCCGCCTGCATAACTCATGAGGGAAATGGTTCCCTCTTTGTGCTCACAGTTTGGATGAGCCCCAGAAATGCTCTTCGGAGCCCTTCAGCCTCTTGGATTCAGAAGCAGGCAGGAAGATCCTGGATGGGACCAGAGCTACCCGATCCATCATCCTGCGTCCTGTTCTAAGCCAGCTGAGGATATAAACGGTCAGGAGGAGAAACTGCTGTTCCTCCTCAGAAACTGTGAAGCAGAAACTTGGACGTTTTCCCTGTAACTCTTCCCCACAAAAAGTGCAACCGGTGGAGACGGTTCTCCTCTTTGTCTCCAAAATTGTCTCTGTTGACCTCAACAAGAGGAGAACTTCCTCTTGCCTGCTCCACAGTGTCTCTGCCTCATCTCGCCAACATCTTACAGATCCATTGACCTTCTTGTCCTCAAATGATTTCTCATCAAAGCAGATGTCCGCAAGTTTCCATGGACACGCTCGCTGTGAGCCTTTGGTCAGCTCTCGGCTGTGTGGTCAGCCATGTCCTCCGTTGCCTCCTGCCTGGGACTCCCACCTGCCCACTTCCACAGGGTGGGCAGAGGGGGTGGCCACGAGGAACAGGAGGAAGAGCTGCTCCCCAAAATGGGGTCAGATAGAAGAAACCCGAGCCCGGACGCTGTTACAATATCCAGAGGTTATAGGTTTGCAGGCAGTTGGGGGAGGGGATGCCTGCTTTTACCGCCCCTCCCGTTTCTCCCCCAGTTGTCTCTGGGAACCAGGAAATGCAAGGCTATTTTGCCAGGACAAACCAGGCGTGTTTCGAACTGGGCTCCGTCCTCCTTTCCACAAAGGGGAGTTGGGAAAAGGGTCGTGTAACCTGAGGGCAGTTTGTAGGGAGGCTTCCCAGGAGCTGAAGAGCGCAAGGAGGGGGAAACCACCCCCAAGGCAAGGTGTAATTCTGGGCCAAACCCCAGACCCAGACCCTCCCCAAAATTCAAAGTCTCTCAAGCCACACAACTTGCCCCTTCAGTAACATCTCAGGACACCACTGCCGGTCAAGAGCCTTGACCTGCAGGCAGAGGGAGGGGGGCACTTCAGGTAGTACATGCCCCACAGCCTGGGGGTGGGCGGGCCTGATTTTAACAGAATAACTAGATTTGAAGGGACCTCAGAGATCGTCTAGTTCACCCCTGGCCTACAACATTTCCAGTCTCTTCTTAAAACCCTCCAGTGCTGGAGCACCCACAACGTCTGGAGGCCTTCCACTGATTAATTGTTATCACTGTCAAGACATTTCTCCTCCTTTCCGGTTTATTTCTGTGGAGATTCTCGGTCATCCAGGTCATGGTTGTCCCAAAGGTGCTTTTTCAAGAGGCAACTTGACTTTGTTTTTCTTTGAAGACGTTTCGCTTCTCATCCAAGAAGCCTCTTCAGTTCTCGGTTGGATCTCTCTTTGATTAGTTTCCATCCATTGCTTCTTGTCAGATTATCATTGTCAGATTGTTATCATCATACAAAGAAGCTTGAAAGGAGATGCTCCTTTGCTTAGCCTCAGGCAGGTAAGCAGCTTCTGCCAGCTGTGCTGACAGCCATTCTGGTCTCAGTCCAGATGTTTTGGAGTTCGGTTCCCATCAGGGCCTCCCTGGAGGTGGGCCCAAACCTCTCGACCCATCTGAGCTCCAATGAGTTGCCAGCTGCAGGCAGCCCTGGCATACCAGGCTCTCCCATCTGGTGTTGAGAGGGTCTTCACTGGCAGCCTGTGAGGGGGCCTGGACCCCCAATCCTCAACCTTCTCCTTCTCCCCACTTCCTCTCAGCTTGCAGGCCCCATAACCCTGCCTGGCCAGGCCAGCCAGCCAGCCAGCCAACCCCAGAAGCCGGCAAATCAGGTTGGCCAGGAACACTTTGCCCAATTACAAAGGCAAATCTCCCTCTTCATTAAACCATTACGTGAGTTCAATTGGTGACTAATTCCCCCAAATTTTAATCTATTCAAGGAACGACGTATTATTAGCAGGGGAAACACAAATTGGCAGGGAAATGCATTTACAGAGTCATTTCCTTTTAATTCAGGCATGAATTAAACAAAGCATTGTTTTATTTATTTTTTTAAAAATGACAAATTCTATTATCCGCGAGGAAAAAGGCTTTGGGGAAATTAAGGTCCAGCGATGGAACCTCCTCTTGACAATGTCAACAACGGGGCTGTGGAGATTTGTTTGCTTTTGACAGATGCCGAACAACACAAATTGGCAGAAAACCCAATCTTGGAGATAATTTGTGCTGGCTAAGGGAGAGGCAGGGAGACTTTGGCTCTCATCCAGTGCAACGATGAGCATCCCGAAGTTTCTGCAAAGCGTGAGCCTTCAACAGGTGGAGCCATGCAAAAGCCGTTGCCGCTGGACAGGCACCTGAGGAATCCGTCACAGCTGCCCTTTGGATGCGAGAAACCCAGAAGGGAAAAGACCCTCAAAAACAGCTCAGAGATTTTGAAATCCCACAATCCACTGCAGTATTTCTCAACCTCAGCAACTTTTGAGCTGTGTGGACTTCAACTCCCAGAATTCCAGCTATCTAGATTCTAGAGGAACACTGATCTATCATCCATCCATCCATCCATCTATCCTTCTTGGGAAAGCTGTTGGCATTTCAGAAGGTGGTTGGGGGCAACTGGTACCCCCAGCCAGTATCCCTTGCAGCCAAACATGGATATGCTGGGGGAAGCATGAAAACCAGACCCCTGCCCTGCAAGCGGGGACCCCCAGAATGCCCCGATGGGATCCAGGTGTCTACAGAGCCATCCGATCTTTCTGAAGGCAACTATCTACTGCATAAACAACTACTCAGGGTAGCCATAAGCAAAACATTTATTACTTCTGGAAGAAATTTGTGGAGTTCTTTTATTTAGGAAATTTATTTCCCATCCAGTCCCTTTGTGGTTTTGGGCGGCTTACAAAAATGTTATGAAATCTTCAATAAAAGAACACAAATGAAAACAAACATGGACGATAAAAGTAAGGCTTGTTAGAGGCCTGGGAAAATAAACAAGCTTTTAACCCTAGCCCTAAACTCCACAAAAGAAGGCCGGGAAACCTATCCAATTCTGTCGGCAGTTTATTCCACAAATACCAGGGTAGAACGGGAGGCTCAACCAGACCAGAGGAGGTGGTCCCATCTGTAGCAGAGACCCTCGTGTGTCCCCAGAGGCTGGCTTAACACAATATGCAAAGCTCTACACTTTGCCTTCCTTTCATTTTGTGGTTCTGTGCCCCATGGTTTGTAGAGGAGGAAAGACTCCAATGAATTATGAAATAAGCAACACAGCATTCTTATGGGCTAGCCTAGAGGAGCCCGGCGTAACTGAGCTTGGGGATTTTAAGGGAAAGAAAGCATTTTGGGGGATGAACTGAGATGCAGGTTGCAGAGTTTTCTGGACAAAAGGCACTAAGTTTCAGCAACTTCTTACTTGGAGGGTATGTAAAGACGTCGCCAGGATTTTAATTACAGAAAGATATTGCTTTGCTGCTGAACTCCCTTCCAATTGCTCTTTTGGACATTTGCATGCATCTCATTAAGCTAATCAATTTGTTTATTGGTAGCAATCTACTGCCAGACAAAGTGGTGTTCAGTGCAGTGTATTGAAACTCGCACACCTCCCCTTTAGCAGGAGCAATTCGATTAAATTACGTTTAAATTTTGGAAAGGCCACAAAAGAAAACTGAACTTAAAATGGGATTTTTATGTTTGCTCCCAGCTTTCCCATTGCACAAAATATGACGCAGCAACACCCTGTTTTTCATCCCTCTCAACTAATCTGACTGCAAATGTGTTTGTTTTGGGTCTCATGGCCTAATGAAGCATTGCAGAGATGTGAGGACAGCAAACGTCCATGGGAGAATGTGGGCTATTTTTAGCAAAAACAGTAACCAATATTTTCTTATTTAAACTTTAAACAGGTGAGGCAAGCCAAGCCAACTCTAAATCATAAGTAAGTTAGGCAAAGGCAGGGAGTGTAATTAAAAGTCCAACACAATAAAGACTAATGAAGTCTTTAATCAGATAAAAGATTGCCGATGGAGATCTTCTAGTCCAGCTCCCTGCTCAAGCAGGAGATCTTATACCATTTCCGACAAGTAACTGTCCAGCCTCTTCTTAAAAACCTCCAGTGATGACGAACCCACAACATCTGAAGGCAAGTTTGTTCCATAGGTTGATTGTTCTCACTGTCAGAAAATATTTCCTTATGGTTGGGTAGGGCCCATTGTTAAGGTTGGGTAGGGCCCATTGTTCAAGTCTGTCAAGATCTTTTTGGATCCTGAGCTTGTATTCTGGGGTGTTGGCTATTCCTACCAGTTTATTGTCATTTACAAATTTGATGAGTTCTCCTTCATCTAAGTCATTTTTTGAAGAGCACTGGGCCTAAGACAGAACTTTGCAGCACCCCCACTGCTTACTTTCTTCCATGTGGATGTGGTACCATTAAGGAATACTTGTTGAGTATGGTTTGTCAGCCATTACAAATCCATTGTTCTGTCCCACTCCTGAAAATCACAGATCAAGCCCAATTCTTAAAGCAACAAGGGTTATTTTGCAAACAGGCTTAGCAGGAATGCAGTAGCTAGTGATATCTGTCCTAATTGAGTCCAGGCAAAATGCCAACTGATAAGGCACTCACCAAATGCAGAGAAAATAAACTTCAAACAGGAATGTTTTCAGAAACAAGACTTTGACCCAGACGAAGCTCTTTCTATCACAATATTAAGTTTGTTTCCTGCGAGGAACCAGTCACACCCACACCCCTTTTAACTACTCTTTGGTGTGGTCAATTACCAGTCCTCAGTAGCACGGCCCCTTTGTCTCCTATGTTGCTGTACTCTTCTAAGTCACCTCCTGGTCCTGGCATCACTTAGAGCGTCCTCCTCCCCACTGTCAGATATTGTCGGCTCTACAGACTCTGACGAGGGACCAGCCACTGGCACAGTGTCAACCACCGGCACCTCCCATTACTCCTCTGAATCACTCTCCTCCATCAGTGCAACAGCCAGCTGCGGAGCCACAACCTCCATCTGGTGGTGATGCTGTCTATCACTTTTTTCTAGCTTACCAAGTAGTAGGTTGTGGTCTACTTTGTCAAATGCCTTGCTGATGTCTAAATTTATTATATCCACAGCATTTTGCTGGTTTGCTGATTTAGTCACTTTGTTAAAGAATGATTGGTTTGACATGATCAGTTTTTAACAAACCCATGCTGGCTACTAGTTATAACTTTGTTTCTAGATGTTCACAGATCTATTTTTTTATTATTTTTTCCAATATCTTCCCAGGTATTGATGTTAGACTGATTGGTCTGTAGTTTCCTGGGTCTGTCCCCTGCCCCCTTTTTTGAAGATGGGAACCACATCAGCTCTTTTCCAGTCCTCTGGTAGTTCCCTGGTGCTCCAAATGTTTTTAAAGATATGATAAAATGATTCTGAGGTAACATCTGCCAGCTATTTTAGAACTCTGGGATGTAATCATCAGGTCTTGGTGATTTATATTCATCAAGGTCAGACAAGTGTCTTCTTACCATTTTCTTGTTTATTTCTATTTTTATTTCTAGTCTTGTCTTTTACAGTTATGGTTTGGTAGGTTGGACAATAGTTTCCTTTTGTGTGAAGAATGATGAAAAGAATGTGTTAAGCAGCTCTGCTTTCTCTCTACTGCCTATTATTTCAATGCTATCTTCTGTCTTTAGTGGACCAACTGTTCCCTTGACTTTTTTCTTATTTATATGTTGAAAGAAACTTTTTTATTATTAGCTTTTGTTGCAAGTCCTTGCAGATTTAGGCTATCTGCTGCTTTTCTGCCTAAGTTATGTGTACCTCTTTCCATTTTTTGTACTTATCCTTTTTGTCTTTTAGTTTATCCGAGATCTTTATGTAACTATGCTGGTTTCTACTTGGATTTCTTGTTTTTCTTTCTGAGTTGGACTGGACTTTTATGATAATATTTTTCAGAGTTTCCCAAGATTTTTGAGTTGTTTTCCCCTTTAGGATTTTTATCCATGAAATTTTGCTTAGGGTTTCTGTGAATTTCTTAAAATCAGGTCTTCCAAAGTTTAAGACACTGGTTGGATTATATTCTACTGGTTGTGTTTGCGTTATATTGAATTCCAGTATGACGTGGTCATTCTTGCCCAATGTTCTGGCAACTTCAACTCTTTCTATCACTTCCTCTCTATTAATAAAAATTAGGTCCAGTATAGTTTTTCCTCTAGTTCCCTCCTCTAGCCTTTGGATGACAAAATTGTCAGCTAAATTAGTTAGGAATCTGTTCAGTCTCCCACTTGCTGCAGAGTTTGTCTCCCTGTTGATATCAGAGTAGTTAAAGTCTCCCATTATTATTGTGGTATGTTTTTACAAACATTTGTTAATTGTTTAGCAAAGAGTTTATTTCTTTTTCTTGATTGGCTGGGTGGCCTGTAGTATATGCCTATAGCAATGTCATTTCCCCCTTTTTATATTGAACCTTATAGATTCTATATTGTTTTCATCCTTGGTTTTCTGTAGAG
>JANHGC010003208.1:53077-68697 GCA_027560395.1 Boaedon fuliginosus | reverse complement strand
GAGGACCCAGATTGTTTGGGGGGCAATAGGATGACTCTGTAACTGCTTGGGGAGTGTTGTAAAGCCCTGATAAGCAGCATATAAAATCTGAATGCTATTGCTATCCATGTTGTAAGCTGGCCAGAATCCTTCGGGAATTGGGAGGCATAAAAATGTAATAAATAAAATAAATAAATAAAAGATGCATGTCTGGAGGGCAAATGCAATTTTTAGCTTCATGGTCGCAGCCAGGTAATCTACATTATAGGCTCTATTTTGGCACTCAGGCACTGTAAGTTAAGACAGTTGGTTTTCTGACCTCCAGTCACAGTTTAGTGACAACCTTTTGCCCTATTATAGAGGGTGTCTCTGCATATCTACCATGGCCAGTGCAAATTCAGTTCAGGGTTGCATCTTGGGGAAAAAGCCACCTGGATCTGACCTGTGTGATAAGAATACTTTGAGATAGCTATATAAATAAAATCAGGTGTGTGTATGCGTATGTTCTGGAACGGCTCGACCAATTTCAACCTGGCAAGCCAAGCCAACTCTAAATCATAAGGAAGTTAGGCAAAGGCAGGGAGTGTAATTAAAAGTCCAGCACAATAAAGACTAATGAAGTCTTTAATCAGATAAAAGATTGCCGCAACTGCTATCGGAGAGGAGTGTGGATGAATGCAGGGCAGCCTGACTGAAGGCAGTTAAGGCAAGGAAGCCATTCCTCTCCTTCCGAAGAGCAAGAACTCCACCCTGGAATGACCACCTAGGAGATGATGAAATGAATTTCCTCTCTCCCAAGATATCGTCTGGCTTGGAAGGAAAACCAGGTTTCTGAGTAGAGAGAGGTCAAAATGCAGGTTTCCCAGAGTCTCTGAGAACCCAAGAAAGTCTATGTCTCTTGAGACTCCTTGAACTTGGAAAATTATTGGACACGTGCTCCAATAGGATGTCCTGCCACACAGGTCAGTTTTGGAAGATCAAGTCTTCACCGAGTAACTGGAACTGCTAGAAGACTACATTTCCCGTGTCCCTAGATTCCGGGGACTAGGTGAGGTTGCGGTCTCTTAATCTCACTCACGTTTTGTTGATTTAGAGGGTACAAGAAGTGCCTGAGAGCTGATATGTTGGCATCTCACCACATTCTCATGATGCAAAAGAAACAGGATTTGAAGGACGAGGGGGGCGGGAGAGAGACAGAGATTTACACAGCGATATTTGTTATGAAAATGAATCTATGATCAAGCCAAGGAAAGGGAAACACATCATATATTATTCTTTGGACTTTCCACCCTCCTCTGAAGAGCCCTCTGAGACAAAGAACAAAGCAACATATATTACACCTTACCTAGGCAATGTTCACCAGTTGCCTTTCAAGCCAGCATGAGCCCAAGATAGTTAGTGGGTAGGCTGCCTATGAATTCTCTGGGCAAACTGACCAAGGTGTCCAAAGGATGTCCAAGAAAATCCTGCTTTACCGCCTGGCTAGTTGCAACTCGGTTCTTCCTCTCCATTGGGATCTGGCATGGTGAACATCTCCAGATATTGGCATGACTTAAGCAAAGCCCAGCAAAGGATTCTGAGAGAGAGGAGAGAACAGGAGAGGTTGAATCCCCAGCCACTGCTGGCATCTTCTTCCAAGGGACTCAGCTCTGGAGAAAAGTGGAGATTGTGTTACTACTGATCAGTAATTGGTCGCAATCAAGATCGAGTTTTTGACTTTTATCTCTGAGTTGTTCAGGTGGGGTTTTTTTTTTTAAAAAAAGGTTGTTCACTTTAATCGCTTTTTTTCAGTGTACGTTTATTCTTTCTTTGATCATTACTGATTGTTTTAGCTTTTAAAAAGATCAGCTATCTATTTTGACTGTGGAGGCTTTTTATAGAAAAGGAGGCAAGGAACACGCTGAATTGTAATAAATAGTCTGCAGGATGACAAAGTTAAATCAAAGTTTCATATGCGTCATATTGTGACTGTATCAGCCATTATATAAAATATACCCATCTCTTTTAAAATAAAGACAAAGCAGGGCTGATCCATTTGCTCTCTATTTAGCCCTGGGAATTTGGCTCATGCTCAGCCATAAATCCCTTCCCAAACCTTCATCAAAAGACAAGTTGAAATATCATGCTTTGAAAGCCATTTATAGCGCCTCATATTTAAAAATGCACATCTTTTTATTATAAAAAACTACACATTTTAAAGGGGGATTGTATAATTCTTTGGGAATCTGGAGTCATACCGCAAAATCCAGAGGGTGATCATTCTATGTCATTCCACAATTTATGGTATGAGGAGCAAAGTAACTCCCAGCAGACTTCACAATGACTTTGAACATCTGAGGAGCTCCTAGCTGCGATTCTGAGCCGGGAGGCAAAATTTCATTCCCAAATGACCCTCAAGAAAGGTTTCCTGGGTGGGAAAGAGGAGCCAAGTACAGAGTTCTCAACTTTATTCCTCAAAAGCAAGTCTCTTGTCTTAATTCCTGATTGGGTGGCTTTCTCAGGTCATCTGCCCAGTGATGTCAGCATCTCTACCCTGCCTATAATCCATTTTGAGAAGCAAATTCCACAAATACTTGAATTAATATCCACTACATCTGTTCCATGACTTTCATTTAAGACTCCTTTTCCAGAATGATGGGTGGCTTATAAATTTAATCAATGAATAAAATGTTCAAACGAAAATGAAATTGTGTGTTTGTGTGTTCCAATAGGGCTGAATAGAAAAATAGCCTCAGAATGACAAATGAGAGGCTATTAATTGCTTTTAATCTACTATGGTTGGCAGAGGTTAAGCCTTCAGTTTTATGGTCAGGTCTCAGGAGAACCGATGTGCAGAGCTCTCAGGTCAGGCTGCCAAAGGATTGGGGCATAAAGGAAGCATTGGTGGGGTAATAGATGGGATTGGCTGGCTTTGCAAAATTGACTCATTTGGTGCCCGTCCTTATGTTCTCTTGGTCATCTCTCTCCACAAAAACCTTGCAATCATCATCCTTTGAGCTGTCCAATTTTGCTCCATGGAGTTAGGAAGTGATGCAGGACTTGGTAGGGGAGGGATCCATGCAGATGAAATGGCCCACTCCCCCCTTCCCAGAGACCCTCGTGCTTCTTTGAGAGTTTCAGAGATGTTTTCCAATCAGTCCTGAAGCTGGTTGGATTCCAGTTCTCCTCAACAGCCAGGCAGGACGTGGGAAATTAGAATCTACCCCGTGCCTGGTTGGAGAACAAGGAAGACAAACGAAGTGTCCCAAACTCAGGAATGGAAATCAGAACAATATACATTCTTTAATGAGTGCGACCTCTATTAAGGCAGATTGCACCTCTTTAATTCAACACTTAATAAGCTAATGTAACTCCTGGCTGAACTCCAGGAATATCTAGGATCCCAGAAAGGATTTAACTGGGGGGGAAATAGCACAGTGGCAGTTCACAAAACGAGCATCATCTTATTTTGTGCCTGATAAAAGCCTTTTTGGTATTTGGCCCCTGGAAATGAAGGGAGTAACCCTCATTTGTCTAAAGAACATCTAATAAGCAGCTGCTATTCATCTTTAAGGAAGGATGAGTTTTGCCTTCACCTCCTGATCGCTTTAAGATCTTGGAAGCAGAATCCATCTATTGGTCAGTTCTTTGTTGCCCATCTGGCTGTGGAGCACCTTCCTTGAGTGAAGCTATTCCTGGGCATTGTTCAAGATTCATGTTCTGATAACAGTCCCAAAAGGCCAGAGCAGGAGAGTCAAAGCTCCTACGTGGTGGATGATGTCTTGTCAGCAAATCTCTTGCTGGACAGCTCCTCTGAAGCTTTGACCACTTAAGTCCTGAACTGCTGGACAGCTCCCCCAAAATACTTGGGGGATCTCCTTCTGCCTCTCCCAAAGGCATCCAGGCTACAATCTCATCCCAGAAAACTGCAAAAGCTGCACCCTTGTTTGCTCCAATTTGATCGGGCCAAATGAAGGCATTTCCAACGACAGGTTAAGAATTCCTGCTTCTCCATGGACCAACATGATTGCCGTTGCTTTCAAAGTTCTGCATTCAGACATCCAGAGTGGGTTCTACCTGAATTTTACCTCCTGATGGTTCAGCTCCATCATATTGTGATACCACACAACAAACATAATGGTCTCCTTTTTTTAAGTCACAGCTGGAGATAGAGCCACCTTCCATGCGAAGGGTCTTCCAGTTGCCTCTTTTGGAGAGGATGGACAATGAAATAGGAAGCTCATTTATATTTCTCTTTAACCTCGATGCCCAGGTCCCTCCTAAGGGAGCATCATTCATAGAGGATGAATTAAAGGCCTGCGTTTATTCCCCCGTGGTTAGGACAGGCCACTGACTCTGGAATGGCTCCAGGCTGGAATCCATCTTCAATCAGCTTCCACTCCTCCTTCTCCCAGGGAAGTTCTCTTGTTGCTCCTCTGCCAGAGCAAACAGGCCCCCTGAAGGCCCCCCTCTGGGCTCCAGAGACAGTGACATCGCCTGGGTGTTAATTAGCATTCAGGACGGTTCCTTCACCCGTCTCCCCCGGGAAGGTTCAGCCCGCCAGTGATTTCTCCCTCCAGCAAGAGGGAAGGTTAATGAAGGAGTGCCTGACTTGGGCTGCAGAGCAGAACAATGCAAGAGGACAGGCCTCGGGAGGCCCCGGTTGGCTCCAAGGGCAAGGAGGCCACGGCAGGTTGGTCCTCACACAATCACACCTAGTCTCCAATTTCTACCTTTCAGATCTGTTGGAATGGAGCTCCCATAATCCACCAGGTCTTTCGAGAGTTTTAATCTAACCATTTGGGGAATAAAATAAACTCGTCAACGGTCCCTCTGACCAAGCAACAACTGCTATCATCTTTGGCATCATCTGTCTGCAGATTTTCATTTGATTAATGTTTATCAAGCAGGAGTGAACCACAGAGTCTCCAGATTCCTGTTTTACTGATTCAGAATCATCTAAAGAGCTCTCCAAAAAATTATAATAAACAAGTCTTGGAAAGCCCACGTTTGACTCCGGCTAGAAGCGCGATTAAATATAACAACAGAAAACACAGGAGGGGTTTTTGTCCCCTCACGCCTTAATGGATGTTATGCACTGAATAAAACTGAGCTGAGATATATTCTGGCCAGTGAGATTGTTTTTCTTAATTTTTCCCTTTTTCTGAGAGAATATCCAGCCTAGATATTCAAGAGGCCACTAAACTGGTCGCTGCCAAGGGAGTGAACTTGGGAAACACGGCTTACCCCTTGCACATAGCAAGTATCCATTTTTGGACGGGGGAGAGCTGGTGTCCAGGAGAAGGCGCAGTGACATCATCTCGGTGTGTCGTGATGTCATTGCGCAAACGATGATGTCATTCGGAGGAAGCTCGCCAGTTCCCGGCTCCTCCCGTTTCTCCTTCCGCCCACCTGCTCGCTGTCTCATAGCTCTCCTCCCGAAAATGATTCCTACAAATAATTTTCCATTAAATGAATTTGCTGGGAAGCAGCACAGCTTTAAAGTGCTCCCGAAAGCAATTTACCTAAGATGATTTTCAATCTCCAATCCAACTGTGAGGATTGGGGGGGGGGGGAGATTAAAAATAAAAACCAGCTTTTCTAAAATCCCATGTAGCTCATGTACAACGGACTGGACTTTATCTCTGCAGACAGCTGTGTTGGCAGGGGAAAAGGAGGGTCTGCATCCCAAATTTACAGCTGGTCAGTTTCAAGTTCAGGCTAATTTAGCTTTCTGAGCTGGGCTCCACTTACACAAAAAATTGTCCAGGAATTCACCTGCAACAAAATCCCTCCGGCTGGTTAGCCAGCTCTAGCAAATACAGACAAGGGGTTTGAGAGTACCTTAGCAGCTTTCCCTGGGATTTTAGGATCCCGTGCTATTTTTAAATCCTTGGGTGGGACTTTATTTATGATATACCACTTTGGCTGTTTTAAATAGAAAAGTGAGAATAGAAATATTTCTGTAATATTATTACCAACTTCCAATATTTCACAGTTGAAAGAGAAATATCTTAGGTAATGATAGCAAACATTCTCTCCAGCTGCCTCTCTTTTAAAAATAAACATAATGAACTTTTTTTTAAAAAAAGCGTATGTTTATGATGAATCTAGTTGGGAATCTGCTTAAATCCAGCTGGGAAACAACGGTGCAACTTAGCTATAATTATGTCAGTGTTTCTCAACCTTGCCGCTTTAAGTTACATGGACTTCAACTCCCAGAATTCTCCAGCCAACATGGAGAAGTTAGCTGGGGAATGCTGGGAGCTGAAGTCCATACATCTGCAAGTGGCCAGGTTTGAGAAGTATTGCGTTAGACTATCCAGAAAGCACTACTACTATGATACAGCGTACAAGAAAGAGACTAATTCGATGTTTGAAGTATTATCATCTATGATCATCTGCCAATGAGAAGCTAGCCCTGAGCCTTCATCATCCTCATTGGGCCGGGGGAGGGGGAGACAAGCAAAGAATGTTCTGGAATGTACAAAAGCAACATTGGCCAAGAACTGATATTCTTATACCGAGCACATTTATCTCCACAAGTCCAGAACCCCCAATATATTGCTACTACTCTTTCCAAGATGAACAAACAGCCTCCTGATTGATCCCTGGCTGCTTCCTTTGGCAGCCCATAAAGCATCATTGATAAAGGTTCTCCCTCAAGGATTCGAGACAATATTGCTTTCGCAGCTCTCACTTCTGATCATTAATCTCCATTTCTGTCTTCTGCTGAGGCTGGCTGCACCCGCCAGCTGCATGCTAATTCTCCCCCACTCGTGTGGGGAGGGAGACCTTGCTACCGAAAAAGACACGGCTTCATTTCTGGGAGATCTCAAAGGGTCGCTTGCGCTCCAGCTGACAAAATGTGGGGTTGCAGCAGTTCCACCAGCTCGGCCCCTGCGCCTCATCCTCAACTTTCTCATCGCAAAGTCAAGGAGACGTGGAGGAACTGCTTCAATTGTTAATCTCAGCACTCGAAACCTTGGTAAAAAAAAATAAATTCCTCCCACAGCTCTGTCTGGTGGACCGAATACTCGAGTCTCCTAAGTGGGAAAACGGCTCATTTACCCATCAAGTTGCCAGTTTCGTCTGCTGTGTCATGTTCACTGAAGTTCACAGGTCCGTCGCTTCCACTTAAAGGAGGATGTGTGAACAGGTTTCCTCCCAAATACGCATTTAACGAAAGCATCTGTGGACCTGTGACATAACATTTAGAAGGGACCAGACCACCTGTGCCTCGCTGGGTGAGCCCTTCAGGATATTTCCTTAGCTAAACAGAGAAGGAACCACAGGCCTTGGGTTCCCCTTGACCAGGGAAGAAAGGCGGGATATAAATGTAAATAAAAAATAAAAAAAGCTCCCCTCCCTTCTGTCTCTCAGCTTAGCTTCCTGGATGAGGCCCCCCAGGGCAAAAAGTACCGGGGGAGGCAGCTCCTATCAGAGAGCTGAGCTCAAAGCACAACACGCTGGACGTTTGGGGAGCATTTGGAAGCCATTCAGAGGCCCTTTTCCCAGGCCTCCATGGTTCTGCAGGAACGGGAGAGATCGTGTGATCTCGTAGAACAGACCTTCAGATCAAGGGAAGAAGATGGATTCCTATTCCACCGGCTCTGTTCTTCTCCTCCTCCTCCTGAATTGGATCTCCCAGTCACTGCAGAGTTTATCGTTTCCTTCAAAAGAAATCGCCTCTTCCCGTCTAGTCACTCTGTTCCCTCTCTTAATAAACTTCTAACATTATGGCATCCTGCTGCTCAAAATTAACCTCTCTGGCCTCAAGAGAGCTTCTACATGAATTCAGATAAGGAGCGTCTGCATAAAATGAGCGGTTCTCGGCTCCCGGTTATTAATCATGCATGAAGAGAAAAGATCTGCCTCTTCCACTTCTGGAAGATTTAGAGGAAACATACGATGGGAGGAGAGACCACGCCGGGAGGTATCTTACCGCTGAAGATTACTGGGGGACAAGATGGGGAAGTTACCCCAGGGACAGCTGGGAGGTGGATCTTGTTTTGATTCCAGGATGTTCTCCTCCAACATCCGTGAAGGTGGCAAGTCCACTAGGACCTAATCCACCGCTGCACCCCAACATCTGCTGTTGGCCACCTCACTTTCCTTCAGAGGAGGCCCTCATATGAGGTGGGAAAGCACAGCAAAGATGGGCAGAGGGACATCCACCTCATGGGTTCTTTGAGACTCGGGTCCCCTTCCTTTTCCTGCTGTGGCCCTGATGGCTCTCCATCTCCTTCGTGCCACCAAACGGAGGTGTAGGGATTACTCAAACCCCAAAGGCCCCGTGTTATGGCTCTGGGAGAGCAGGCACTGGGCACCACCGACCGGCAGGCTCTTAGCTTCCCTGCTAGGAATTCGTAGCGTGGCCGTCGCTTCGCAATCTCTACAGTGGGGCCGAAGAACCGTCCCTGCCTCTAGACCAAAGGGCGACGAAGAGGCAGGAGGAGGATGGCGAGGAGCTTCAATGCCCAGGTGGTAGCAAAGTGAGTCAGGGCTGACATGAGGCTGACAGGCAAAGAGACACGCGCATCCTGCTAGGCAAGGGAGATGCATACAAACGAACGAATGAGAATGAATGCACCGCGGGGGGGGGCATCCAGGCCACAAGGAGGGGTTGGGCATGGGGGGCGGACCTGCCCCTTCACGAGAGAGGCCCCTCCAGTCACAAGATGAAGCACAGAGCCACCGAGGGAAGGGTTGGGGAGCTACCCATCCCTGCTATTGAAACAAAGATATTATTCTAACGCTTTTCTTTCCTTGGGGATTCTTTCACATTCCGCTGATTGCTTTGGTTTCTGCAGTTACAAATTACAGCAAATGATTAATCACCAGCCAGTTTTCTGCACGGAGAGATCCCACTTTCTCCTTCCATCTCTCTGGGCATTAATATTCATCCCAGCCCCCGAAGGTTTCCCTTTCCCTATCCTGCTCCGATGGCTTGCAAATCACGGATTTGCAAGCCAGCCGAGTTGTTTACTTAGGGTGAAAAAAATGGGACAGGTGAATGAATGAACGAACGAACGAATGGAGCCTCGGGCCTACAGTAACCTGGCTACCACCTGGGCTGCCGCTGTGGTTGCTGCTTTTCAGTTTGTGCAGAGAACCCCCACATGCACACAAACACCCAGCAGCCAGGGTTTAGGAAGTGCCACAAGAGAAAACCTACGTGATGGAAACTGAATAACCTCTCCTGCTGTCTTGTGAAAGCCAAATCTGGAACTCGCTGTGATCCCTGAAGAATTAAGTGGGTGTAGAGAGAACGCAAGCCAGGAAAGAGGAAGGGGGCAGAGGCTGCATAAAACATGGGGAGGGGTCCTTCTGGCCCAGGGTGGGAATAGCACCGCGCTTACCAAGCGTGTCTCTGTTTCTTCTGCATTTCCTTGAGTGGGGAAGACCAGATCCTAAGGAAGAAAGGGGGTTTAGTCTGTCCTCCACCCCACCTTAAGCTCACAAACTAGCCCCTCTGCCCTGCAGGCCTGCAAGAGAGCCACCCGTCTGCTCTCCCTGCAGTGCCTGCAATCCAGGAGACGTGAGCCCCCTGCCCCAAAAGCCGGGACGTCAGGGGTGGCCACGCAGGATTCCTGGAGCCAGCAGAGATTACCTCTGATGTGGCAATTGCTCTGATTGAATCTCAGAATGGGATTAAGTGTTTAGTCTGAATAATCAAATCAGCTGCTTTGGAATCGATTGGGAAAATTGAATCAACCCGGCTTGAGACTCTGAATCAAAGCGTCAAATCAAACTGACTGGGTTTTATGAATTAAATCTGAACTGTTGAGTCAGATCCAATCAACTGCAGGAATTGGATCAGAGCTGATCTGTGTCTCCCTGGCCCTGCAGGCCGGAGGACCCATGTGGCTCAAAATCATTATTTACTGTCGTTTGATAACCAGCCGGGGTCTCCTTTGGCACAGAAACCTGCTTGCTAATCACCTGGCCCAGGAACCGCAACCCAACCTCCTAGGACCTGGGGTGATCCTGTACCCTGTGCTGGATCTATTGCTTCGGGAAACTCTGTGAGGGAATCTCAGGCCTGGAGGAAGAGGGCAGGTCTGAGGCTCCAGCAAGTTTCCTCGGCTGGATGAAGATCAGGAGAATTGACAGGACGTTCTTCCGCTACATCCAAAGCTTTTCTCTCCTCCAGCGGAGCTGGGATCTTTCCGTCCGCCCACCCCACATTCAGAAACTCAGCCCCGCTGGTCGCCCAGGATGCGCCCAAGGAAGGAACCCTCCGACTTCAGCAGAAGCCAACAGGCGCCTCAGACCCGCAAAGGCCGAGCTGAATACACCAATTTGCTTAATTAAACTCCACCCCCCGGGCTCTGAATGCGAGGGCCTGAGGAATGAAAATAGGGGCTAAGGAAGCAAACGTGCCAGCACAATCGTCTTTCCTTTCGACCAACGGCTGCCCCGTGAGAGCCTGTCCTCCCTTCCGTGCCTGGATTTGCACTGCAGTTCCATGGAAGGAAATCGCCTGAACATGAATTCCATTCGATTTGGAAGGCGCCACGCAAAGGCCCCCACCTTGTTTGCCAAAGCCTCTTTCACGAAAGCTCTTAGGCGGAGACTTCTGGGGGATGCCCGACCCAACGGGCAAAAGAGACCAGGCTCTCTCTGCAGCAAAGACTGGAAGCAGATCTGGCTCCGGGGGGCTTCTGGAGGGTCTCTTCCCGAGGCCACAGGTGGCGAGTGAGGAGACAGGAAGGCCTGGCACAGGATCTCTTAGGGTCGGGTGAGGTGAGGCCCTGCCCTGGGATTGCTCAGCTGCAAAGGCAGCCGACAAGGGAAGAAGCCATTGGACCCAACGGGAGAAGATTCCAGAAGACCCCAGAGGGATGTGCAAATCCAGGTGACTCGTCTTGAGGGCGATGCCGTCAAATCATTGCAGGAACCAGCTGGCATTTTTGTGGACTGGGCCAAAGAAGACCTGTCCAGATACGCACTGATCCTTTGGTGTCCTTCAGCCCCTGCCCAGGTCTCCTCGGCTGCAAGGGAAGAGTCTCTTGGCTCCATAATGCAGAGCAGTTGCCTCCCTCAACGCATCGAGGGTGGATTGGGGCCCCTTGCAGCCACCTCCGTTCTTTTAGATCTTCATCCAGCAAAGGGGTGGTGGAAACCCGCATCAAACACTTGTTGGGGTTGCAACCCTGCACAATTCACACAACCAGATCTTCAGGCCCATGAAAGACCACCCATCCAAGGACCGTCTACATTCCCGAGTGTGAGACTCAATCCAAGCTTTGCTTAAAGCACCAGCTGGTTTTCTTTCACACGGAGAAAAACTCCGAGCCCTTGAACAAAAGGTTCTGTTAATTAGCCAGAAAATCAGGCACCGATAGTTAAGCAGAGATAATTGTAAGAGTGGGAGTCATACAGGCAGGGAAGAAGAGACCAAGGAGGATTTGCATGAGAGGTTGGAGCCCATAAAGGGCTTCAGAAACCAGCTCAACCAGGAGCGGCTTCTTGGAGCCAATTTGGAGGGCCACTGTGCTGGCCACACAGCTGTTCGGGGGGCTGCCTGGTGTCTCCACATCTGGACTTGAGAATTTAACCCAAATGTCTAAAAACTACCGGTATTTCTTAGATGCCGTTTCAAAACAAAATCCAATAACATTCCAGATCGCTGCTTTGCTTCATCACCTAACCAAGTCATGTCAAGAGGGGCTTTTAGAGGGAATTCAAGCATTCCCAGTTGACGGACGAGAAGATCAGGGAAGTCTAGCTTCCTAGCTAGGGGAGCAGTTGAAGCTTTGCACCTCGGCTCTTAGCTTCTTGAATATGGACACCTCTAAAGGGAGATGAAAGTGGGCCTCAAACTCCCCTCCCCCCATTGCAGACACCTGGCCCCAACCCCTGCCCTCTAGGTGGGGTGCAAGTGTTGCCTGCAATTAAAAGCCTTCTTCCTTTCCCATCAAAGAGGTGAAAGGGAAAAATGTAGAGAAGGCCCCGCCCAAATCTACGCCGCTCCTAATTTCTAATTTCCAAGCAGCGATGCAGCCGTTTGCTTCTGCCAGGAAGGGGACTGTGGCGTGGCCGTTTCAATCCCCGGCGGTAAATAATTAACAGCCCCGAGAGAACAAATGTGTCTGCATCTCCTGCCTTCTACGAAGTTCTCTTCCAAGTGCAAACATCTGCATACATTAACTCCACCTCCCTCCCCTTCTCAGAGGAATACAATTTAAGAAGGAAGGCTGGGAGGGGGAACGAGGACCCGCTTCTGTCTCTGGAGCTTTCTAGGGGAGGCTGGCCCCTTGCAAAGGATTACAGGCCAATGAATCCAAACTCCAGGTCCTTCACAAAGCCAAGGTGGGCACAGGGAACTCAGAGGGATTCTACACGCACACACACAAAGCCCCTCCCAACAATCACCACCCAGTCTCAACCTTGGGGAGGGAGGCTTCTGCAAGCGAGTGGGGGCAGCGGATCGAGAGAAACCGCTCTCCACAAAGGAGCAGGGCAAGGAGGAGGCGAGAAGAAGCTGCAGGCCAGGTCCAGCTGGGTTGAGAAGGGGGCTGCATGCTGAACAGCCCCCTCCCCCCGCAAAGCAAGTCGGAGAAGTTGCTTTTAAGGCTTCTGTACAAATCGTCACCTTTTCTGAAATATGAGAAAAATTATGCGCAACCACCTGGCCTTCACACCCAGCCTGGTTTTTTGGGGAGAGGAGTTGTTGCACTCCTTGCCATGGTTATATTTGGCAGTCAAACACACACACACACACACACACACACACACACACAGTGAAACCCAGTAAAGATGCCATATGTTTTGGAGAACATTTTGGGGGGATGGGGAGAAGGGTGCAGTTTCTACAGAACAGGCCCAGTCCAATCTATCAGCTCTGATAAGGAGCCTTGATCACCTGGAAGGAAGTGCCCAACTGCCAGCCCTTTGAGGTAGGCCAAGTCAGGAAACGTGAAGCTGGCCCACCCTAGGACCATCGGTTTAGATCGGGAAGCTGGAAACATCTGGAAGGAGGCTGAGGAACATCCCTTAGAAGAGGGGTGTCCAGCCTTGGCCACTTTCAAACCTGTGGATTTCAACGCCCTGAATTCTGGCAGTTGAAGTCCACAAGTCTTAAAAGTGAGCATGGTTGGACATCCTTGCCTTACCGTGTTACCACCAAGAAAACAACATGGCTGATTATGTCCCTCAATGGGACTTGGGTTCTAAGTCCAGACCTTTTGTTTTCTACTCCCAGATGGGGCAGAATCCCGTTAAGTGGGCAAGGAGAAGCTTCCTGGTTCTGCTACCTCAGATCTTGACCCACTGATTTGGCTGGGGGTGCTGAAAGCCGAGCCCTGGGAAGACCATGGTTCTGGGCTGCAAGGTGGTGGTGGGGGTTGTCAGGCACTATCTTATTGAATTACTCTTCCATTGTCCCCTTTTGCCCCAGGTCCCCTGGGAGATTCACGAGAAGCCCCAGGCACAAAGCAATGGAAGAAATACGACACTTCAGGAGAGCAGCCAATTTCGAAAACAGCCCTAAAGAAAATTGTGGTGGGCAGTAATAAAATTAAGGAAACAGCCACGAAGATAATCTGAGGCAGTAAATGTAAACTCGGCTAATGGAATTCAGCCGACGGAAGGGAGGAGAGTTATGACCCGCGTGTCCCTCTCATCTTGTGGTGGGAAATGCCAATGAAGCCCTGGATGCAAAGGAGCTAGGGGCCCCCAACCTTCGTCAGGAGAACCCCAAGAAGGCTTGCAGATGAGGAGAAAGGAGACCCAGCTGACTGGCCCCCTGCAAGGAGCCCTATTCCTGCAGAATCTGGCCACACCATATCGTCTTTGCAAAATACAAAGAAGATAAACGGACTAAGGGGATTTGAATGGCCTGCCGTGAAGAATGGCCTGCCGTGAAGAACAACTTGATCCCTGATCCATCCATTCCTGGGGTCTCTTCGGTCCTTAAAAACATGGAGCTCTGCGCTTGCTTCACCACCAAAAGTGGCCCAAGAGAAGGATCTGAAAGGAGCAAGAGACGGCGTGTGTGGAGAAAATCCCAGGTCCAGCCGCAGAATCTCTCTGGAGAAGTGGATGTCAGGGAGGCCGGCAAGAAGACGACTCCCTCGCTCTCTTTCTCTCTGCCCAAAATTCTGGAGAAGGCCTGTTGTCCATTGGAGACACCACTGGACTTTGTGGCACAAGTGGGAAACTAGCACAAAGTCACTTCTGAAAGGTCAAGTCCTGGTTTGCAGGTGGATGGGAGATCTCTTTTGTTCCAGCACCTCCACTCAGGTCTTCTGGTCGTGGGGTGATGGGCAGGAAAAGTTTTAAAAATTATTCTAGATGACGTTCTAGAGGCTAATTGGAAGAGGAGCTACCAAAGAGGCCTTGCAGTCTTCTCAAAGGGGTCTGAGGTCTTCCTCCAGGAGCCACGTCGGGAATGCCTGAACACCAATGGCGATGACTTGGAAGCAAACGTTATAATCTCAGCAAAGATTTCTTTTGGGGCGTTTCTCCCAGTGGTGCCAATTTGAAATGACGGTGGTAGCGCCGCCACCTCTCACATCACACTCTCACTCTGCCATAAGCTTTTGGCAGGCTGTTAATTAGCCTGAGGGATGATATCAAGTGGCACTAATGAGCTCTCCTAGCCGCAGAAGTTGCAATCCCAGGTGGTTGAAAAGCAAAGCTGCAAATTCCCAGGTGCCACCCAGGTGATAAGAAGATTCCTGCACCTGGAAGAGCCACATCCTCCTTGGAGTGAAGAACTGCTCACCTTCTCTCCCCCCGCACAGGCACCCAGAGACCACAGCTCTGCATCTGTACCCCATGTTGCTTTCACTGTCTATGGCTGCCTCAAAGTCTCTTCCATTCCTTGGGTAGCCCTTGTCAAGTCATCAATCCGCCTGCAAATTGCCAGCCCAATAGTCCTGTTAGCTGGGCTGCTGGGCGTTTTCCAACCCAGAAGAGATCGCCAAGATGAGGAAGTCAGAAGCAGACCCTACTGGATTAAAAGCTCAGGCGACCCATAACGCACACTATTGTGCATTTGTATAAAACTCTCGACAATCTGCCTCTTTGGTGTGATCAACATCCAAACTCTCTGCAAGGGCAATTCTTGACTTCTACAGGTCTTCTCTTGCCCTTGGTTTGTTCCTGCCGCCCTGCAATGTCTCTTGTGAACCCAAGAGTGTGGGGAATGTCTGTTTTTTATAATTAATGTGAAAAGAGAGAAACCTAAAAGTGTGCACACTTCTCCGCTCTTATTGCATCCACGGATAATCGCCCAGCCGCCCTGCTTAGAGTGACCCGCTCCCTTCTCAACTTGGGAGCGAGGGATGATCCTTTGCAGGGTAAGGCTGAGGGATTTGTTCAGTGTCTGCAGGATAAAATCATTCAGATCCAGACGGGCTTGAACTCTGACTGGGCAGGCTCCAATGAGGTGATGGGGACAGGTCTTGAGCTTCTTATCTGGGATGAGTTTGACCCTGTGACTCCTGAAGGGGAGAGCCTTCTCTGTGGGAGCACCCACCCTCTGGAACGATCTCCCCCCCAGAGCTTCGGGTAATCCCCGACCTTCAATCCTTCCGCCCTGCCTTGAAGACATGGCTCTTCCAACAAGCCGGACTAGGTTAAACCCAATGTTAGTTTTAATTCATTTTAAATATTTTTGTTGAATTTTAACCTGTTAATCTCCCACTTTT
>JANHGC010003208.1:23426-42872 GCA_027560395.1 Boaedon fuliginosus | reverse complement strand
GGCTCTGGAGGGAGGGAGGGAGGGGCAGGGCCTCGGCCAAAGCTGCCGTAGGTCAGTGCCAGACTCCGTATCCCTCTCACCCTGGGGTGGGGGAGGGGCGAGGAAGCAGCAGAACCACCCCTAGAGTTGCGCACCAAGAACCTCAGCCCAGCCCCCGAGACTCAGAGAGTTGAAGCCAGAGGCTTCCCTGTTTTTCAGATACCGACAGAACAAGCCGGCTGCTGCAGCTCATTCGCAGCCAACACGGTCTGGTGCAGTTGGGTGGAGAGGGAGCCACTCTGGGTTCAACTTCCAGGACAGGCAGCCGGTCTCCCAGCTGAGATTTCTGGGAGCATCGCAGTTCCTGCCAGCCTCCGATTGACTCTGGGGCTGAAGTGCTGGGACCCTCGACAATTGCAAAGCACTTGGGGTCCAGACAGAAAGCGTCCCCCGTCATCCCTGCATCGGAGCTCAGAAACCTGCTCAGCAACCGATGGAAGGAAAAAACACCGTGGCCTCTTCACCTGCAAAGGGAGCCTGGAGCCGTCCCGGCAGATCGACATCCTGTTGTTGTTGCTTTTTTACACTTGAGCTCACAATTGAGAAAGGAGGCATATAAATGAGAATGGACTGCGTAAATCAGAGGCCAAGCAATCTTAACTTTTTGCTTCCCTTGGCTTGAGAGCCAGAGAAAGTGTGAACAGGCTGAATTTCCCTGCTTGGTTTGGGTTTCTAATAACTATCAAATTTTCATTCACCCCACCACCACCACCACCACCACCCCGTGGGTTGCCCAGGCCTCTTGATGGGATGCCCACAGCAGCTGGGAATGAGGAATACCCACGCAGGATCTGGGCAGTCTGAAATTTTGCCTGAAATTTGTCTGAAATGCTATAGGTGTTCCTGCCTAAGCAAGGGGTTGGACTAGAAGACCTCCAAGGCCCCTTCCAACTCTGTTATTCTAATCTCCTCTATTGCCAACGCATCACGGGAAGCAGAAGCGGAAGTGTTAACCACAGTTGGTGCCTCTGCTCGGAGACTCCTTGAGAATTTCTACTGGTGCAATTTGTACAGAATCCCACAGTGCTCCATTGTCTGCCACCTAAACTGAAAGGCAACATTTTCTTAGGAAACAAGTTTAAGTCCTCCCTTGTTTTAAAACAGCCTGCCCTTCTTTTGCCTCGCTTTAAAAAACCTCTCAATTGCATCTTTGTACCAGACCGTGAGCCTCTCCTCCCAAAAAGTAAACTTCCTAAGTGCCCGTCCTGCACAAAGGCTCCGTTTATTCCCAGCCTTTTCCTCTTTTTGTAGCATTAAATGCACTTTGCACGGTATCCAAATCCTTTCGGCCAAGGGTGCATGGCCTTCAATGCAAAAAGAGTTATTTTCCTGTGAATGTGGATTAAATTCCAATGGTTCATTTTAAAATAGGAAAATAAAACAAAACCCTGCAGATTTCATTGTCTACTCGGAGGCCTTTTACACAATCTGGCACCAGCGTAAAGCCATGGAGGACGGGTGTGTGTGTGTGCAGCTGGCATCTCTTCTGGGCCACCTGGGCAGGTTCAATGCTTCTGATGCACCTTTTTTTATCCGACAGTAGATGGAGCAACCTATTCAGGTGACAAAAAAGCTACACCACCCGTTCCTTAAACAAACCCCAGATGTTTTCTCTTCCTAGTCCCAGAGGGAAAAAACTTTAAAAATTTCCACACAGAGCCTGTATTACAGCAGAGTCTTCCTCTGGAAATTCCAGGTTTCCAAAACCATCCTGTTTATCTGGGCCACCAAATGTGAAGAGAGCCGGCTGTTCCTCAACTTCTTCCCACGACTGGAATCGATGCAGTCACAATGTTATACCTGGAAGTCAATGTTATTGACTTTAGTGAGACTTATTTCTAAACAGAAAGGCACCTTTGGCCCAAGACCAAGCTCTGGCTTCCACTGGGTTCTTCAGAGAAGTTCATCCAGCTGTTTTCCCCTCCCAGGACAGAGGGCTCATCCCATCTGGCCCTTCACGCCAGAATTGAAGGAAACAGCTGCATTCCCACCTTTCAAAATGGCTCTGGAGAACTGCAACAGCTGGTCCCCCAGTGCAATACCCCATTGGGACCTTAGCTAAAATGTTGGGGCCCTTTTTTGTCCCCCCAATGTATGGGGAGGGTTAAAGGTGTACAACCTGATCGGTTAGTCTTTGGCTCAACCCACCTTTTGTATCTTTTACTAGCAACCCTCCCCACCACACAGGAGGGTCTCTGGGGCCACCCAGGATGATGGGCCCCGGCTACAGATCAAGGAGGCCCCAAGTTTCTCCTCCCTTCCCGGAGAGGGAACCTTCCCTGTTCCCACTAAAAACACTTCTAGCCTTTTCCTGGATCTGGTGGGGCAGCACGGAGATAAGCCAAGAATCTTCCTTCTGGGCTTCAGTTTGATCATCAGCAGGAGAGAATCGGAGAACAGAAGCAGAGGCGGCTTCTGCAGAATTTTCTGCAAATACTTTCTGTTCGAAGTACAGAACATAAATCACTTCGGGAAAGCACCAAAAGGCGCAGGAGACCCAGTAACAGCACAAGATGATGAACGTTTAACTATTTATTCTGAGGGTATCAGAACTTGAACTTCAAACACCCCCAAGGTTAATTAAACTCAAACCCACGCAGCATTCATACCGAAACACCCATCTTGTGGCTCGCATTGTGGGAACTAACCAAAAACCCTTTATTAGTTTAGCAATATTGTGTCCTTCAAAAAGGGCGTTCTGTCGTGAACAGTAACAGGTCAACCAACCGACCGACTTGTGCCTGCAAAAGTCATGGCTGCAAGAAGACTGAAGGGAACGTCTTGGCATTCATTTCCTTCTGGGCATCGGACCCCAAATTGTGAAAGCAAAAGCATTGGAACCAAGGAGCTTCTCCCAGTGCAAGGCTGCAAGAGGGCGTCCTCTGGGGGGGGGGAGCAGTTGCCTTCACAAAGCCACAAGGTGATGGGGGCGCTTTGCTTTCTTCAGATCTCGCTCAGACACCTCCCCAACCAGGGGCTCTGCAGAAGGTATCCCGCCTTTCCAGGTGGCCTCACCCAGGCCAGCCAAAATGCCATCAACACACACATACACCAGGCTGAGCTTTGGTCACACCGTTGTGGCTGCCATCTTCATCTTCTGCACAGACCCCCTGAAATGTTAGAAAGCGAGCGATCCTCGGTGCCCTCCGAACTTGCTTGCTTTCTTGCAGATGTTTCATGAGCCAAAATAGGTGAGGTCTTAGGGAAGGAAGTTTCTTCCCATTTTCTTGACCAAGGCTCCTTTCCCTCAGAAAGACATTCTTGAGCAAGTAAAAATAGATAAATATCTTATATTTCCTCTTAAGCAAATAAAATAAACAGTGTTCTCAAATAAAAGTGTTCTTAAGCAAATCAAAAGTGTTCTCAGGTTCCTGGCTCTCCAGCCGCTGATCAGCTTTCACTCTCTGTCACTCGAGCCGTCTCCAGGTCCCTCTATCTGAGCCGCGATCAGGCTGGGATCCTTTTTCCTGTGACCAGCTTTAACCTGAGCGCTTTTGCTGATGGAGGTAGAGATTTCACTGGGCTCCCACTGTGGAATGAATGCCAAATGTCATTACTTGCACTGCAATGCAGGAAATGAGAATGTCCCTTAGCATTGGAGAGCAAATCAGATCAAGTGACAAGCTGCCACTGAATGCACTTTTAGACCTGGCCTTTTATTGGCTTAATTGGATAAATAGCTTCTCTGAAGGACTCTTTTAAGCACTCGGCAAGGACCGAAATAGCTCCAGCTTTGGTAGCAACGGGAGAGGCTTCGCTGGGCTCCCCAACATTTGCACTCAAAGCCCAGTCAACCTGCTAAGAGGAAGCAACGGTCAACCTTCTGGGGAAGGACCGGAAACTCAGCTACGTTTCCCCTGCAGGATTGCACACCAGCTAGGAGGCTCAGGTTTTCCCCAGAATTAAAATGAATGACTCCTGGGGAGGTTTTCTTTCTAGACAAACATATGTGAGAAAAATTAACAACTTATTGCAACCAAACGACATTTTGACTGAAGGGGCCAAGATCTCCCCAAATCTCATCCCCACCGGATTTGCCACCGACGTCCCTTTGCTAGATAATCCTAAAATATTCTTATCAGTCTAGAAATGAATTCAAAGGGAGCTTTAACAATTTTTATCAATCCAGCTCACAACAGATGGCGGATAGTTATGAAATCATATTCTCTAAAATTCTTCACCAAGACACACAAAGCGATCAGTACAAGATTCCCGCAAAGGAGCCAATTTACCAGGTTGTTACAGATCATAATATTCTTGCCGGAGCGTCACATATTGATTGTTTTTTCTCTTTCTCTCTGGATCAGCAAGAGAACATCCTTGAAAAACAATTAATGGTTAGTTACCAAAATGCCCACCAGTGAAGTGCTAGTAAAGAGGCCATTATGAAAAAAGAAAAGGAAGGAAGGAAGGAAGGAAGGAAGGAAGGAAGGAAGGAAGGAAGGAAGGAAGGAGAGGGAGAGAAGAGGTTGCTGTGACTCGCCAGGGTTCTGCGGAGTTGGCAGATGAGTCTGACTCTGAGGAAGAACTTGAGCCAGATTTGGACCCAAGGGAAGGGCAAGCAGAAGAAGCTGTGCCTGAGGCCGGGCTGTCTACTAGCTATCAGTGGTCGTCTGCATCTGATAGCAGTGGAGCAGAGCAATTAGAGCCCATGATTAGTACGTGAGCGTGCAGACTAATTAGCAGGCAACAGCAGAGGAAGAAAAGGGGCCAACGGGGAGGTTGGGCCACAGGTGACTGATGAATGGCCATTCTCCATAAGACATAAAAGGGTGAGAAGGGGAGGGACATGTGCAGAGAACAACTTGTTGCTTCAGAATCAAGTCTCATGTGTTGAATTTTGGATTTTGTTTGTGTTTGAAGATCCATGTCTCTGCATCAATTTTGGATGGTTAATTTCTTGCTATGAACTCAAAGTTTGCGTGAGTAACATTATCTCTGAACTTGGCAGCTTTCCCGGAGAACTTGGCAATGTTATAGGAATAAACATAGATAAGGACTTTCCATATGTTTATTCAATAAAAGGATAATTTGTCTTTAAAAACCGGCTATGGAGCGGTTGTTACTAACGCAGAACAGAACACTGTGCTGCTATGGCAGCATTACTGTATGCTATTTCGGCAAATGGGTGGAACTGCGCCGGTTGTCTTGCTGGTAGTTTACACAACACTTGAGGTACTGTTCTAGAAACCCATTATTCCATTCACACCCTGCATTAGTTTCGGGGTGGTGACTGGAGCTTAATCCATTGGAGGTCCCCAAAAATCTTTGAGGTGAATTGGACTCAGTGATCAGAGATTATTCACTGTGGAGCCCCAAGCAGACTATAGACATGTTGAATGAAGAGTTTAGTCAAGGTACAGGTGGATGGGATCTTTTGGCAGGGTACAAAATGTACTTGTTTGGAGAATAGGTGCATTACGACCCAGATCACCATATTTTCTGAGCTCTTAGGGAGTTCTACAATAAAGACCATGGAGATTGCTTTCCACGGGGTGCTGCGCTCCGCTACTATTTGAAGGAGCCTTGGTGTTTTCCCTTGCCATCATTTGGCTGAGGCACTATTGGGCAGCTTGCCACATACCTTTCAATGTCATTTTTCAGCGATGGCCTCCAAAACTATCATTTGATCAAATGGAGCATTTTTATGAACTTGAGATGTCCCAGAGTTTTAGAGTCATGGCTTTTCTCTAGAATTAACAGTCTCTAGCTTTTCAGGACATACAGTTTAGCTCCCACCCATGCCATCTCTCTTGGTGCATTCATCTTCATGCTTCTGGAACAATTCATCTCCCTCCAGGGCTCCTTTTAAGGTAGCTTCAATGTCTTTGGTTTTTAAGGCTGTCACGTTTGTTTGTGTCCTGATGGTTACTGGTTACTTGGTGAGAAGGAATGACTGGTCTGATTATTTCTGACTTAAAGCTATTATACTAAGGCATCCTATGCACGGTCCCCACAATAGAGGTAAAATTCTCTCCAGGTTACCAGAATTGCAGATTCTGCCTAAGGCCTGCCCCAATTTGCTGTCTCAGGAAAGTAGGACTCTGGAAGGGACCTTAGAGGTTTTCTATTCCAGCCCCCAGCTCAAGCAGGAGAGCTTATACTATTTCAGATAAGTGACTGCCCAGTCTCTTATCTATTACTGGCTCATATTCAAGTGATCATCCAACCTTTACTATTTTCAGATCTATTAAGATAATGTTTTGCAAACATCAAATTTAAGATTGTGGACTTCATCTCCCAGCACCTTAAAGTTGCCAAGGTTGAGAACATTTAATTTTTAGACTTCAAGATATGTTTATATGTTTTGAGTCTACAGAGGATCATCAATTAGTTGGTGCCTGATCTTTCTGGTTAAAAAGCACAGATAATCAGTTATCAGAATGCATTTGTCAGCCAGTAACTGAATGCCTCACAGATATTTATGCCAAACAACTATAATTGTCTAGGACGGTATATACCATACTTAGAGTTTTCCAAAGTCTGCCACAATCCCTATTGTGAAAACGCTCTAAAGCTAGAGGAGAAAAGAAAAGAAAGCCAGAAATGTTTGGCATTCAGATAATAGATCTCTCATGTCTTGTCTAAATTTCGTTTTAGATCATGGGACTCTTTGTTAAATCAAATCATAACAGATTTGATTCTATTTATGACTAATGATAAATTATTAAATAGAAAGACGATCCTGTTCAAATCACATGAACATCTAAATGCTTCCTATTCTATTAACGGAAGAGCACATATTTATCTTCAGACTTACAGGATCTGTGAACTGGCAAAAACAAGAACGGCCAGATTGTAAGAACCAAAAAGAATTTTGCTTATCTTTTTTGCAGTTACTTTTCATTCTCCCAAAATGTTCCGCAATGGTTATGTAAAACACAAACAGGAAGCTCCCTTCATTACATTAGGCATTAAATTCAGGTGGGTGTGTAGGAGTGGTGGTTTTCAATTTTTTTTACTACCGGTTCTGTGGGCGTGGCTTGGTGGGCATGGCTATGTTGTCAGCCAATCAGAAGTGGTTCTCTGAATCAATCAAAATTATCACTACCGGTTCTCCGGAACCTGTCGGAACTGGCTGAATGCCACCTCTGGATATATCTCATATGTTGCTTAGATCCTATAACTTTCTCCAGATGTGTGAAACCTATCAGATATATCAATCAAACTACAACTCAACTGATAGAGGACACACGTTGTGGATATTTTAGAACTTAAAATGGCTTTTATTTACTTACTTATTTACTTTCTATCAGGAAGGCTTACACAGTGTTAGAAAGACCAAACCACCTACAGGAAAGATCAAATGAAGAACAGAAAAGAGACATGGGAAGACAAAGTATTACATGGCCAGTACATTAAAAAAATAGCAGGCAATGTGAGCAGCTGTTTGCCTGCAATACCACGGTATATTCTAACCACTGTGCCACCAATAATAATAATAATTTTAAAAATAAATATCCAAGTAGTGATAATAAATGCTAAATTAAAGTAATCTGAATACTTCTTTCCTATCTCAGTGAACTATTACGTGATTTCAGGAAAGCATTTTATAAGTTTGCAAAGGAGTAAAATTTAGGTCTGATGGATACGGAGTGATTTCTGTTTCCTAACAGTGAAAAAAATGGAATAGAAGTCAAATCTGCAGATGATTAAAAAAGAGAGTTATAGCGTAAATCTCAAATTATTGGAATATAATTGAATAGCAATGAAACTAGCCAAAGGGAATTCCAGACAACTAAATGCAAGATTCCATCCCACCACATCTTCACACAATAAAAAAGACAGGAATAAGATACAAACTTTAACAGCAGCCAGCACTAAATATGGAGAGGATTCTGAGACTGAAGATCTGTGCATCACCAATCTAATTGTAATCTGCATCAACAAGCCAATATCTTTCCACATCCACAAAGTAACAAGCTTCTTCTTCATTTTTGTTAAGAGACTTACTTTCACACATGCCTTGTGTACAAGCCCTGCCTTCTGCCTTTGATACTAGATGTTGCCCTTTAAGTGATCAGGCAGAGAGCCTCCATACGTCGACCTGTATGCCATTACTTTACCAAGTCTTTATCAACTTGCTGTTATGATTGGCACTGGGGTAGGATTACACAAGCACAAAGTATCAGAAGGCACTGGCCCATTCTGATTTCTATATGCACCCCCCCCCCCCCCGCCTTTTGATCGGGCTACAACCACATTACTCTACACTACCTTGTAGAGATCTATTTTCACTTCTAGACACTGCATTTTCAGAAGTAGGAAATTAAACTGGACAGTTTCAGAAGAAGGCAACAAATAAGAATACGGAAAGCAAAGGCTAGGAGAAGATATAAGCGTAATTTATATAATATAGTATTATAATATTTTATTTCAGCATATAAAGACTTAGATAACATGTCTCATTTTGTTTTCTTTGGGATTTCAATCAGAATAGAGCTGGAAGGGACCTTGGAGGCCTTCTAGTCCAACCCTTGCTCAAGCAGAAGACCTTATACCAGTGATGGCGAACCTTTTTGTCGTCACGGGCTGAAAGCGCGCTCTTGCACCCCTGCACCCATAATGCAATGTGTGCACGAGTTACCCCAGTGCATGCATGCATGACCCCCACCTTGTGCATGCATGCGCGACCTCCATGCTCCTCCGCCCCGGCCGCATGCAACCCCCCAGGGGTGGGTTTCTGGACCCAAAAAACAGCTGAGGCGCGGCAGAGCCAAAAAACAGCTGATCAGCACTGCCGCGCCAATCAGCTGACCTTCAAACACTGAACTATTTGTTAAATTTAGCAGCCGGTTTGGGCGAACCAGTTGTTAAATTTAGCTGCCTGTTCGGGCAAACCAGTTGTTAAAATTTAACAAATGGTTCGGCATTTGTTAAATGCCGGGTTCCCCTTGACCGTGGAAATGAGGCGGGGTATAAATCCAAATAAATAAATAAATAAATAAATTTGAAGCTCAGCTAATTGGCGCGGCAGTGCGGATCAGCTGTGTTTTGGGCCTAGAAACCCACCCCTTGAGGGGGGGTCGCATGTGCATCTGCAGTGGAGCCTATCTGGGCGACAGCTCGTGTGCCAGCCGACATGGCTCCACGTGCCACTTTGGGCATGCATGCCATAGGTTCGCCATCATGGCCCTATACTATTTGAGACAAATGGTTGTCCAGTCTTTTCTTAAAAACCTCCAGTGATGAAGCACCCACAAATTCTGAAGACAAGCCATTCCACTGATTAATTACTCTCACTGTTAGGAAATTTCTCCTTAGTTCCAGGTTGCTTTTCTGATTAGTTTCCACCCATTGTTTCTAGTCCTGCCCTCCGGTGCTTTGGAGAATAAGTTGTCCCCTCTTCATTAACCTTCTCACATTTCATTGTTCACAGACAGGTAAAATAGTTTACTCAGAAAAGTAAGATAAGGTGTACATTCTAAGGACAGTTCCTCCTTAGATAAGATTTAGAGGCCCTGACAAGGAAGAAAGTTCCTTGTATGGAATGATGTGAGAAGGGAAACTGGTTAATTGGGCATTCAATAGGAATGGCAGATTGTAATGTACCTAACCTCTGCTGAATGGAGGGGTTCCTCAGGGCTGCTCACCTAGTACCTTGCTATCATCTCTCTTAGGTGAAAAATAAAGGCTTAAAATAAGTAAATGAAAATATTCTACTGTATTATATAAAACACTGTTAATTAAGAGGAAAGGGTGAAAGTACAGAGTAAGTTTAGGTGGGGGAGAAAAGATTAAAATAACCATTCCAGCACTCTTTATATTATCTGAAGAAGTACTACAAGGATGTATTCCTATTTGCCTGTAGTCAAAAACAAGTCTTACAGGCTCAGGGTACAGGAAGTTTAATTTTGCTGAACATTACAGAAAGCCTCTTGATAGTGAGTCATTTGGCCAAACAAATTATGTAAAAATTGCTAAGCTCTTTCAGTGGAGAATTTCCAGCAAAAACTGGTCTCAGTAGGTGCTCATCTCTTAGATTTCCACACTGGGCAGGAGATTAAACCAGATGCCCTAAGAGGGCCTCCTCCATGATATATTTATGTAGGCTGGTTGTTGTTGTTGTTGTGACTGAAAAATTAACTAAAAACCAACTGTGTTACAACTCTCCATATGTTGCATATATCTGCATAAATACGTTCCAAACAAGATTTACACAATAATGAATATGAGAGTGATACCAAAGAAATTCAGTGTACTACCTACACAGAACTTCCTCTACTGAAGCCAAGTGCTACTAGCATGAAGGCGTTCCAACAATGAAATCACTTCGTATGTTTCATTTGCTCAAGGATGAGAATAATTTGAGGGATAAAGAAGAAACGCTATTGTCAAGGAAGCCCAGAGTTTACAGACACTGAATTCCACATCCTTTTGCTTACTGCAATGAATACAATAAACAAAAATTTGTCCTTCTTCTGTTGGCCAGCAGCCCCAAGCCCATATTTAAAGAAAAAAACCCAAACTAATTTAAAAGACCTCTCTGCTTCTCTGTCTTGACTCTTAAAAAAAAAAAAAAATCTAACGAATAGTCAGTTCAAAGTATTATGAATTTCCTGTTCGCTCCTTCTTTAGAATGAAATCAGATCCTGCACTTCAAATAGATGTTATTTGATAAATCAATATAAATAAATAAATATTTATTTATTATTTATTTAGATAAATCAATGCAAAACACATTTCCCTATTCAAAAGTTGCAGAATAATATTGGGGAAGGTAATTTTCCATACCTTTACATCCAAAGCAACCTGTGCAGTGTGTAACTTTGCATGGGAACAATCTGGCAACTGGCTTTAGTTGCCTTGCTGTATGTATATTTTAAGGACAGAAGTTGGTGCAAAGAAAAGCCCAAGATTCATCTGACTTAGCATCCTGTTTCCAATGTGGGGCAATTCAACCGGCTACTTCCAAAAACTGAAGCAGGGCGTGAAGGACTGGTCTCCTCCCTTGCTTTGTTCCACCAATTTATATTCAGAACTGCAACGTCTCTGAATAGGTTTCAGTAACCATCATGACCAGCGCTGGATTAACCATTAAGCACAATAAGCACATGCTTAGGGCATCAAGGGAAGGGGGGGCACCACAGAAATTTTCCATAGCCGAATTTACCAAGGAAATGCTGCAAATGGTGCAGCTGAACTAGGATCCGCAAAAAGCCCCCCGCCCCGCATTAAATGAAAAAAATCACATATATTTTGAATTACAAGGGGGCACCAAATTTTTTTTAAGTGCTTAAGGCCCCTAAGCGTCTCAATCCGGCCCTGATTATGACCCATGGGCCTTTGGCAGGCTCGCCCGTATTGCTTTTTTTCAAGTTCCCTTCTAGTAAAACAACAAAAATGCTCCTTGTCTCTTTTGCAAAGCACTCGTCAAAAGCCCCACTTGGATCCTACACACGCAACCTCTGCAACCTTCCCCAATGCGCAAAAGCGACTTGCCAGCTAGACGTGCCCACTGACATTTGGGGGGGCGAAAACGTACAATGCCGGGCAGCTGATTAACCGCAGAGTCGGGACCCTCCCGCCGCGGTCTCTTGCAAGAACTAAGGCCGCTCTGCAGGAAGTCCGCGCGGAGTCAAGTGCTTAATCGGAGCATGTGATCGCTGTGCCCGATTAGAGAGGTTTGTCCTGGGGAGCTCCAGGCTAGAAGGGAAAGTCGGAGAAGTCTAGTGTGTTAGAAAGCATGTGATAAGAGACTTTTTGTGTGTGCGGGCGTGTGTGTTTTAACAGGATTTACAGCAGGAAAGAGAGCAGAGGTCTGGGGCAATACCCGACCAGCAGAGCTTGTCACCAGGTAAGAAAGAGAATCCGCCCGTCTGAAGTGAAAATGCTGTTTGTTAAAAGACGGTTTTTGCCCCGTAGAACTGACCGTCGAGCGGGCAGGAGCCCGAGGCGCGGGGGATCGAGCGAAGGTAGGTGGCGGGAAAGAAACCTTCGTAGGTAAGAGGCCCTGCACCCTTTTTTCCCTCAGGAACCGAGGCCAGCTCTGAAATCCTGACACCCACTTGGCAACTAGCACTGTTCTGGGATTTTAGGATCAGAAAAAAGGAATGACCCCCTTTTTATAGTAGATTTCGGCTAAACGGGGGGGGGCATTGCAAAGAGTATCCAGGAGATCGATCAAAAGTGGCAGGTGAACAGAGCATCAAGTCTTCCTGCTCTTTTTCTTTTCCGGGAATTAAAAATAAATAAATAAATAAATTAACTATTACTGTAAATCAGGGGTTCCCCAAACTTGGCAACTTTAAGACTACAACTCCCAGACTTGTCCGGCCAGCTATGCTTAAAAGTCTTAAAAGTTGCCAAGTTTGGAAACCTCTGCTTTAAATGTTCGTTGTATCAGCCATTCTGATATCTCCCGATTAATCAATGCAAAGCATGAAAGTCTTTCTGGAGTGCTTTAATCTGGGAAACTGCCCAGATTGCTTGGAAAGGCCAGAAGCAGGCCGGCCCTGCCTATTTACGAATTAAACGAGAAAACTAATCTTGGAAATACATTAGCCTGCCAGAAAGACTTAATGGCAAACAGAAAACAGCTAATAAGTGTTTGCAAATCGGTCCGGTATGAGCAAATGGCCTGCAGACCCAGTACTTTTTTAACTATCATGTAATAACACTAATTAAAAGTAAATCATTTTATTAAAATTCAATAACATTTTGTTTTGATTATGTGCTGCAAGTGGAACTCGGCTCTAGAGACACATACAAGTAGTTTTCTTGGCCACAAGGTGAAAACGGTTTGCATTTGCCTTCCTGTGTGTGGAGGATTTTGTTTTTCCTCGTTGACTTGCAGACCCCCTTGCGTGACTGAACTGCTAGATTTTCTCATGGTCTCCCATCCTAGTACAACCAAGAACAGGCTATATGTTACCACCTAACTGGGCAGAGGGCATCTTTGGTATTTTGGGTTGAAGTGTCACTGGCATGAACTCGTTTCTTCTATTCGCTTTTGACCAGCAGATAAATTCAGTAAGATGAAGGGTTTCTAAGACTCCGGCCTAGTTGGCACAGTCTCAATATGTGCCTGCTTTACTAAACATTTCAAGAATCCCCCTTCCACGCATGCGCGACCCCTCCATCCATTTTACCGCGTTTTGAAGCCCAGCTGAGCAGCGTGAACAGCTGTGTTGCACACACATGTGTGGGGGTGGCGGGGGAGCGTGGGTGAGGATCACGTGCCTGCGCGGGAGGAGTGGGGGGAGAGTGGAGGGTTGCGTGTGCATGTGTGGGGGGCAGGGGGAGCAGCCCTGGGCTACTCCTGCACATGTGTGCGTGACCCCCAAAGCTGCAACACCGCTGTTTGTGCTGTTGGGTTTCAAAACACGGTAAACAGCACCATGGAGCAGGCATGGGTGGGTGGGCCCACTTGAAATCCCCACGCGTGCCCGGAGGGATGGCTCCGCGTGCCACTTCTGGCACACGTACCACAGGTTTGCCAACACTGTTATAGGATGACTTGGCAATCCCTGGCAAGGGACAGATTGTGTGTTTTATTGCATTGAATTATGCACGTGAGCACGGCCATTGATCTCTTTCTGTTGCATCCATTTATAAATGGTTATCTAAGCCATCTTTCTGTATGCAGGTCCATTGAAAATAAACCTTGAAGATGAATGTAAAACTAATCTAATCCTAAAATCAATTAGGTATGTAAATAAACTTTGATTGATCTTTTCCTTAAAAAGAATGGATAAAATGTCAGTTGATAGTCATGACAAGGTTTTTACTGGATATAAAATGATCTGTTAAAGCTCTAAAATGCTATTCTTGGGAATACTATGTAAAGTTTACATTACAAGAATCGGCAAATAATGATATAGTACCCGCATTTTAATATGCTGAATACTGCATGACAGATGTACAACCAGAAATCATATTTAATACGTTTTGTGGGATTTGGACCCATGACATAACTTCTCTTAGCCACTATTAACTAATACGTTCTGTGATGGGGAGGCCCTCAGCACGGGTGTCAAACTCGATCACATCTGTTGATGTGATCGCGATGTTTTTTGCCTTTGTGGAGCTGGGGTGGCCATGGTCTGCATGTGGCGCATCCGGCCCGTGGGCCGCCAGTTTGACAGGCCTGCCCTAAGGGAGAAGGGGTTAGACACTATACTGCTTTGTTTGGGAACTTGAGGTTCCTAGTTTTCCCTAAAAATTCCTTCTAAATCCCCCCCCCCCCAACATACACTTCAAACAAGACCAAAATGTTAAATCCCTTCTGGCAAATAGAATATCATTGTGGAACATTTGGAATCTAACAGGTGTTAAAAGATGCAAAGGGAAATCTGCAATATATTAAATGACGTTTCCTCTTTTTGGGGAAAGTTCTGTTCTATGACAAATAATTACTATTTAGTTACTCGAAACTAAAGTGTTCTGGGCAAGAAATGCTCATCAAATTAGGAGCAAACTCCTGATATATAGTATATTGTCTGAGGACAACGGTATTACAAGTCATAATGGTTATTTGTTTGTTTGTATCCCTCCTTATTACTTTTACAAATGATTCAAGGTGGTGAACATATCCAACACAACTTCCTTCTCCTGTTTTCCTTCCAATAACAACTCTGTGAGGTGGGTTGGGCTGAGAGAATGACTAGCCCCAAGTTAACCAGCTGGTTTTCATACCTAAGCAGGGATTTGAACTCACAATCTCCCACTTTTTACTCTGGTGCCTTAACCACTAGACCAAACTGCTTCACCTTTGCTGTGAGAATGTATTGAAGTAATGCAAGGAACTGACTGAGAGCTTTGGAGTTTGCCTGATTCACTTTGGACTCATCATTTTGATCTTCAGCATTGGACAATGGCAAATGGTTGTATTTTCTATTTGGTTTTATTCAGAAAAATGGCATCAACTTTGTACAGATAGTCTTCAAGTTGGAACTGTAATGGAGTCTACTGATCACTGCCATCACATGACTGACCTAATTTTAGGACCTTTTTGTGGCAGTTGTTTAAGCTATGGGCTAGTTTTCCTGAAAAACAGAAATGCCATTGACTATGTATAATGGTAGAAACAGACATAAGTGCAGCCTGATTGCTGAGTGTCAAAAGTGTGATCATGTGACTGTGGTGGGGTAGCCATTGGAATTTTAAATTGGGGTTTTTAATACCCTCTGGATATGTGCATTGGAACTTCAAATGATGGCTAAGTGGCTTAAGTTGAGAATTACCTGTAGATAAACTTAATTTTTATAAATAATCCATTAATTGGGGGGGGGGGGGAGTTGTTTCTTCTGAGTTTATCACCACAAAACTGTTTATTAATGTATCTTAATTTGGTTATTTTAGGAGAGAATTCAATAAAATGTGCAGTCATAGTATGATGTTTATTTAGCCAATTTTTTTTTGTTTGAAGACTCTTTGTGACAGGTGTTGTGGCTCGGCAGCGGCCAGCAGAGCTGGCAGCTGATTCTTATTCTGAGGAGGTTGGGGAGGAACCTGGGCCAGGCTTGGAATTGAGGGAAGGCTCGGCAGAATGTTCTGTGTCTGAGGCAGAGATGCTGGGAGGGCTGTCTACCAGCTATCCGTTGTCTTCTGCACTAGACAGTAGCAAAGCAGAACAGCTGGAGCCAATTATCTGTGCACGCATTCACAGAGTTACCCGGAGGCAAGAACAGATCAGGAAAAGGGGCTGATGGGAGAGCAAGGCCACAGGTGATCAGTGAATGGCCATTCCCCTAAGGCATAAAGAGGAACAAAAGGGGAGTGGTATTCGCAGGAAACAACTTGTTTGACTTTGTTTTCATCTCTTGTTCTTGGACATTCAATCCTGCTTCTGCTTTGATAACCGTGTATTTGCAAGTGTATTTGGACTCTTATCTACTTGGCAGCTTTCCTGAACTAATTGCAAGTCTGTCATTACAGATACTGATAACAAAAACAGTCTGTGGTATTTTTTTGTAAATAAAAAGAAAGGTTTTTGCTTTAAGAACTGGCTCTGGGCATCATTGAGAAGCCTAGGTCAGAACAACAGGAGCCCCTTTTTGTGGAGAATACCCTTGCTATTGTTTCAGATAAATTATTAAGACTTTGGCAAAAGAAATTACAGTTCATTTAGTGACTGTTTGAAGGTACAATGGCACTGAAAAAAGTGACTTATGACCATTCTTTACACTTACAACCATTGTGGCATCCCCGTGGTCACATAATCAAAATCCAGATGCTTGGCAATTGGCTTGTGTATGATGGTTGCAGGGTCCCAGGGTTATGTGATCACCTTTTGTGACCTTCTGACAAGCATAGCCAATGGGGAAGCCAGATTCACTGAACAACCATGTAACTAACTTAACAATTGCAGTGATTCACTTAACAACTATGGCAAGAAAAGTCATAAAATGAAGCAATACTCACTTAACAAATGTCTCACTCAGCAAGAGAAAATTTGTACTAATCTGGAATGATACCTTATCCTGATTGTAATAAGTTGTGTATGTACAGGGCACACCATAAAAAGAATACTTGTACTATCCAAAATCTGGATCACCAGTGAATACACATAGCACAACAGAACATTAAAAATGAAAATACAATGGAAACACACAAACTTTAATGATTTAAAGGGCTTGCGTAGATGAGAAATATTTGCTGGAGGCTAGTAAAATCCTTGAGATGAACTTTTTGGCCAGTGGCCATCTTTCTCCTTCATTTCTGGGACTCTTGTGGTTCCATTATTTAATATAATCTGACCTAAATCAATAAGGTTTTTAAAACATCACTGCTTTATTAGGCCTGGTTAAGCAGAGAGTGTCTTTAATAAATGGAAGAAATTGAAGAGGCATAAAATATTGGTTTGATATATCTAAATACGGCTGTTTGGGAGATGCAAACATTCAATTTTAAGTTACTCACCAGCCATATGCTATATCTCATCAGAAGTTCCACTATGCTCTTTATTATCTGCTGTCTAATGAGCTGCCAGCAACATCTGGCTTCCTGTTGATAAATTAGGTAAATAGCTATGTTCCTAATCATATCCAAGTAAACAGGAAGGTTGATGAATCTAAAAATCAAATTTCATGTGACAGCATTTGCTCATTCAAGCAGAATGTTACATATTTATTTGTGTAGGGGCAGCCCCATACTAATATGGGAGGAACACATGAGTGGCAACAGTTATTTCATAGATATGTTCTCCAAATCGAATATAAATAAATAGATACAATTGTTTATACAGACTTTTCCCCTAGTACATGTAGTCCTTGAGTTACAACAATTCACTTAGCGATGGTTCAAAGTTATGACACCCCCCCCCCAAAGTACTTATGCTACAGTCCCAAAGTTACAAATATTGTAGCACCATGGCAGTCATTCCCCCTTACGACCAGCTGCAGAGACACTGCAACATTCTTCCTGCCTATGATAAAGTAGACCATAACCTACTACTTGATAAGATAGAAAAATGAAAAATAGACAGAATCACCACCAGATGGATTCGTAACTGGCTGATCAACCGCACTCAACATGTAGTCCTCAATGGAACTGCATCTACATGGAGGGAAGTATGCAGTGGGGTACCCAAAGACTCTGGTTTAGGCCCAGTACTCTTCGGTATCTTCATAAATGATTTGGACGAGGGGATAGATGGGGAACTAATCAAATTTGCAGATGAGATCAAGCTGGCAGAAATAGCCAACACTCCAGAAGATGGGTTTCTGGAGATGAACATTGGGCGCTATTTATTTATTTATTTATCAACATGAACAAGATAACAGGTAAAAATATAAACATGAACATAAATATACAATTAAATAGACAGTAAGACAGGGACAGTAGGCAGGCTGGTGCACTTATGCACGCCCCCCTTTAAGGACCTCTTAGAAATGGTGTGAGGTCCACAGTGGACAGTTTAAGGATAATATTACGAGGGTTAGATGCTGTGATGACGGAGTCAGGAAGAGAATTTAGGCAAGAAAACCAAAATGCAGTATGCCTAACATAAATATTTCCGGTTTCATTTCTATTTGTTTACCTAGTATTTCTTGAAGCCATTTTCTAATTTTTTGCCAATATTTCTTTGCTAATGGGCAAGTCCACCACATGTGGTAAAAGGAGCCTTGCGTGGAGTTGCATTTCCAGCAATTTGATAGAAATTGAGAAAACATTTTTGCTAATATGGCCGGTGGCAAATGCGATCTGTGGAACATTTTATAATTGTTTTCTTTGTATGCCACCGCCATGGTACATTTGTAGTTCTTGGTCCAGATCCTCGGTCACCGCTCAAGTTCAGTGGTATACCCAAAGTTCCTGCCCCAAGCAATCATATTGTCCTTTACTATCTCTTCCGTCATTTTTCGATTTAATAAGAAATTACTGTATATCCTCTTTTTATTTAAGTTTTGATCTCCTCTCAAAATTATTTTGTCTTGTAAGTCCCCATAAATACCATAGGTTTGTATGTCTTTTTTATATCTCTTTTCAATTTGTATATACATCCACCAATCCAATTTTAAACCTTGACTTTTTAAGTCCTGATTTGATTTTAACTCTCCCCTCGCTTTCAATAGATATTATTATCTTGCTTTGGTCCAGTAAGTTCGGGTACATTGATGCCTTCAGGAAGAAGGACAAGATTACAAACATTTCATTATAAAGAGTATTAAGTAACATTTCTGTGATCAGCTCCCCAAGATCTTTTATAGCTGCTGCAGTGTTGGCTACTTCTTGTTTCTTCCTGGGGGGGAAAGAGGGGAGGGTGGCAATGATGCATCTTGATCATACAGGCTGTGAATTTAATGCATGTGTGGTCCAGCCAGCTGTATTGTTTCTGCTGTGAAGCATCCAATTTAGAACATAGAGAACATAGAATAATAGAGTTGGAAGGATTAGTGGCTTTTTGCAGCATGCCCAGGTTTTCAATTAACATGAGCAGCTGCTCTTAGTTTCCCTCTCAGCTGCTGCCTTTGCTTTGGGGTTGACTTTTTTTTTAAAGGCAAATGGCTGTTTCAAGTTTTCTACATTGTTTTAGTGCTAGAGTCTTCAAACTTTCCAAGTTTAAGGCTTGTGGACTTCAACTCCCTGAATCCCTGAGGTAACATGACTGGAGAAGGAATTCTGGGGGTTGAAGTCCACAAGTCTTAAAGCTGTCAACTTTGGAGAGCCCTGTTTTAGTGGTTCCTGGCACTGTCCTTTTGGGGTGTACTTCTCTCACTCTTTTTGAAAGCCTTTAGTGATGGAACACCCACAACTTCTGAAGGGAAGCTATTCCATTGGTTGAATGGTCTCACTCTTAGGAAATTTCTCCTTAGTCCTAGATTGCTTCTCTCTTTGGTTATTTCCCATCCATTGTTTCTTGTGTCTTTTGGTGCTTTGGAAAATGGATTGACTCCCTCATTTTTGTAGGAGCCCCTCAAATTTCCTGACAGAACAATTAATCAGTGGAACAACTTGCCTCCA
>JANHGC010003208.1:11343-23326 GCA_027560395.1 Boaedon fuliginosus | reverse complement strand
GACATGTGCAGAGAACAACTTGTTGCTTCAGAATCAAGTCTCGTGTGTTGAATTCTTGGATTTTGTTCGTGTTTGAAGATTCATGTCTCTGCATCAATTTTAATGTTAATTTCTTGCTACGAACTCAGTTTGTGTGAGTAACATTATCTCTGAACTTGGCAGCTTGCCCAGAGAATTTGGCAAGCTTATATAGGAATAAACATAGATAAGAAGGACTTTCCGTATGTTTATTCAATAAAAGGATAGTTTGTCTTTAAAAACCGGCTACTGAGTGGTTGTTACTAACGTAGAACAGAACAGAGGTGTACTAAATTACAGAGCACATCATGTCTTGGTAAAATAAATGCTAGGATGACAATATTTTGATTACAAGAGAAAGAAACTTGAGCAGTGACCAAGGATAATAACAGAGGAGGCTCAGTATTCAGAGAAAATTCTATAGCCCTCAAAGGACAGCCAGTCCATCAGTAGTTTGCATATGTAGTTTCCTTTGCACGACCAACCAGTCTGTCCACTTTGTCCTGGCCATAAGCACATCCCTGGAAATGGCCTAGAAGCATCACCAAAGCCGCCTGCAAGACTGAGACCTTCTCCAAGTCTCAGAATCACCTCCAGAAAAATCTGTTCCCGACTCTCCACTTGCCATGGACATTTTGGCCCTATATCAGAGAGAAGGTCCTTCCTAAGACAGGGTCACTCCTAGAACCTCTCTTGCTGAGCTCTGTTTTCCCCAGGAGCTCTGCTACAAGGAGGTCTGTTCTTGTTGGCCTTCCTTGTTGTGTGCAATTTGAGGTTGTGCTGTAATTGTGCAGGTTGGTACAGTATTCTCCAATGTTGTTTCTTACAAATAGTCTTGAAAGAAATGCTCCCCAAAATGTCAGGAGGTTTTGTGCCGAGCACTCACCGCTGTGCCTTTGTTGCTCACGAGTCTATTCAGGAAGTGGTTTCTACTGGGATTAGCCTAGCGTTTCCCAAACTGCTGGAGCTATAATTTATTGCCTGTGGGGAAAGACGGGTCCCTCCCCAACCCTCCAAACTCCATCAAGGTCACCCAATCTCCAAGTGTTATTACCATATGAAACAACGGCATGAAGCGATCCAGGATAGCACCCTGTTATCATGCGGGATGAGGGAAACATTCACTGGATCAATCCTAGGGAGCCCTTGCGAGGTGCCAGGAGGATTGAGACCGGTCCGTCTCCCGCAAAGTCAAGAGCGGTTTCTGGTTTCAGCCAGAGGAGAAAATAGTTGGGCTCCTGAAGAGGAGAAGCAGAGAGCGAGCGAAGCCCCCAAGGCCACCGACTGAGTTCACAGCTTACTCTCCTCAGATCCTTGGTCTCTGGTGGCAGCATTTAAAATTCAGATGTTGTACGCCCACAATTTGCAAATGACATTCTCCAGCTTGCGTAGGTGTAAGAGTTGCTTCAAAATGCGTGGCTGAGAAATGGTGCTCAAAATCTGCCTTCTGTGGTACAAATTAGGGCATGGGGGACCTCCCTAAAAATGGACTTTCGTGAATCATCCTTTCCTAAGCAAATGTCCTTCCAACAGCTTCGGATTTCACCTCCCATGACTTCCAACCAGAATGGCCTCTGCTGGGAATCATGGGAGTTGGAATCCAACCCATCTGGAAGACCACACAGGGAAGCTCTTGAAGGCAACCGGTGGTGAAGAGGCCTTCTGCTCTGCAGAAGGAACCCAGCAGCAGCTGCGAAGTCACTTAAAGGCTTTGGTCTTCTGGCTCGGAGCCACATCTTCTCACACCAACTGAGAAACCAAAGAGGGAAAATCTATTTCCCATAAAATATTTATTTCTAAGCGTCATCTGATCCTCGAAATGGAGACCGATCCGTTCTTTGACTTCTTAATCAAGGGCAACACCGCTGACAAGCCAAGGAAAAAAATCTGCTGCGTCTCATTCCCCATCCCACCTGAGAAGGAAGAGTGTAATTCAGAGCACAGGAGGTGAACCAGGGAGGTTTCCTGCAGCCTCTTGAGCGAACCGTTGGAAGGGAACTATGATGGATAAACTGCCACATCTGATGACATGGAATCCCAAATCCAGCAAACCCCACTGTAAGCTAAGCACCCGCACAAGCCTGTATTTTTATCTGGGGAAAGATAACGTGTGATTCTCCCCACTCGGCCCCCTCCCTACACATCATCTTTGCTACTAGGGCTAATAATGTACAGTCTCGGCAACATCTTGCAACAAAAGAGCTGTCCATGGTGCTTCTCTTCCCAGGACTTTGCCATTCAAAGCACAACCCAACCACGAGGGCCTCTGGCTCCCCAAAGATTTCCCGAATCCTTTTCTACTTCTAAAACTGCTTTTTCTTTGCATAGCCATCCTCCAGGTGACTCCTAGCAGTTTATTGCACCCTCCCAAACAGAGGTTGGGGTCCTGCTTTGAGAGAAGCCAAACCATGAGAATTAACCTAACCTGGTTTATGTGGAGAATGCAACGTTGATGAGCTCCAGATGTCACTGGGTCTCATTGTCTTGAGCACCACTGAACGATGCCAACTTCCCCTAAGGCTCTGGAAAAGCTTAATCTCAGTGACATAGCTACTACTGAGGATTAGTGGTGGTGGTGGTGGTAGTGGTAGTAGTGGTAGTAGTAGTAGTAGTAGTAGTAGTTGTTGTATCTGTTCCTAATTTTGCATGTTGCATGAATATGCCAATTGAGCGCTCTCACAACTCCAACCTTGTCAGAACAGGAAGTGGCGGTGGCCCTCTTGGACTTTTGAACGGACTTTTAAACAGACACGCAGAATCAAACACGCAACTTCCTGTCATCCAATGTTGAAGGCCCTCTACTGCATTTGGAAAAGCCGAGGGGTGGTCCTGAAACTGGCTCAAGTAGGACCCTGCCTCCCAGTCCAGCTTTCAGAGTTTCAGGAAACATTGACGGGAGAAGAAGGCCCTCAGCCGTTACAGCTCCCCACTCCTGGCCTTGAAAGGAGTCTACTTCTGATCCAGGACCTAGGAGAGAAGGATTCCCTCTTGGCAACCCTTCCTCCGTGGTCCCCCTTTCAAACTGACCTGGGGCGCCTGGTGCATCCTTGCAGTGCCAATGGGGAAGGGGAGTAAGGGGCTTCCCCTCCCCTCCCCAAGCGCCCGCTCTGCCTTGGCTCCTCTGGTGAAGTCTCCTGCAGTGCCCACTTTTCTCCCGAGGGCCATTCAGGTCTCCTTCCTTCTGATTTTTAGAATCTTGACATTACACCACGCTAGTGATGGGGGGTCAGTAAAAGCATCCCAGCTTGACAGAATTTGCTGAGTAAACAAGACAAGACAGGAGTCGGGAAGATCAGCCAATGACAAAATAGCTTGTCCCAGTTCAAACAAATTACACAGAAAAGAAAAATAGCCTCTAGCCTCCCTTCACACATTTGCTCCCGGTCTTAGGAACCGCCTTCTCCTGCCCGACGCTTTCCCTGGTGCTCCTGCTGAGAGAGGCTGGATTGAGATGCATTCCCTGATCCAATATCTTGCTTGCAGCCACCGGATTCTGCTCCCCCGGGATTATTTGGTCACCTCCCTGATTTGGAATTAGCAGAATCCAGAACGTTATTGGAATTGACTGTTCCTGGGGACATCTGGCACCCATTAGCCGCAAAGCATTTAATTTACTCATCCTCCTCCTTCAGATCTGATTCAATTGCTTTGGTAATGTTATTAATTCTTTTCATAAGAAGAGCTGTTTATTAACCTTTGTTGCCATCGAGACAGGGCAGAGGGAGCCAATGCGTCGCATCATATGGCCGCACCCAGCCAAGGGCGCCCCTCGGCCCAACATGTCCCGGGGGCTCCCAAGGCACACCAGGCGAATTCCTTTGGTGTGCTCGCGAGGTGTGAGATCATGGTTTTGCCTCTGAGCATGGCGCGAACACCGCTAATTGCATTAAGCCAAGCATGGTTAAGCACGGTGCATAAATCAACCTGCCCTGATCTCTATGTCATAAGCGGCTCGCTAAGCCACGATTCAGGGAGCAAATCGTAATGGTCTGGATTCATGCCACACGGTAATCAATCAGCCACATTTTACAAGGTTCAATTAATCCAGAATCCCAGGAAGCCCACCACGACATGGGGCAATGCATGCAATTCTCAGGAGGCAAAAATTCAGCTTTATCGCTGCTTCCACACCAAAAGCCCGACCCCACAGTTGCCAGAAGCTCCACCTGGCACCAAGGCAATCTCAGGCTCCTTTCACAGTTGCGAGGCCCCACTTCGCCCCATGCCGACTCCCTAGCCATCACGGCCCTCCCCTCCCCTCCTCCAGCAACAAGTCAGCCACAAACTCCCCCACAGAAGTGGGTTTTGCCTGAAGAGCAAAGGGCCAGGGCTCCATCCAGGGGGAGGCCCAGGCAAACCGACCTGAAGAATTGGGGGCCAATTTACACACTCACTCTGGAATATGAGCAAATGCCAATTGCAGGACGAGGCAGAGCAATCAAGTGCTGAGGCAGGAACAGAAGAGGTGAGAGCAAACGGGGAGCTCCGGCAACTGCTGGTATCATAAAAATAAGAAACTGGCGGCAATGTTGATTTCAGAGGATTTTGTAGCTGATCATGCTCATTTAAAATCAAATTGCCTTTCATCAGCCATAGTTCCTGTGGAAGTTGCCTGGCAGCTCTTCCCTGCCAGTCTCAAATGTAAATTGTCTCCACCCGGCTCAATCTAGTTTCTCTCCTCTGAACAAGTTTCCTCTGCTGATTGCACCCTCAGCACCCCGGGGGAGGGCTGTCTGCACTGGTCCTTTGCTGCAGGGGGGGGACCGTCCTGCAAGATGTTACGGAGCACCCAGAAGACAAGCCAAAACACGGACCATGCAAACACTCTGCAGCAAGGGAGGCCTTTTCTCTCTTTCTCTCTTAACCCCATAGCAGTTCTGGGGTGTCACACAAGCATCCCCACCGGGCCCTCTTACAGAGAAGCCGGCGCTGTCTCCAGTTGGCCGGTGGGTGCAGATGGGTGCAAATTAACGGCAGCCACCTTGTGCCCAACCTCTGCCCTCATTCTTCCTTCAGTGTTTTTGGAAGGTAACCATTGCCCCAACTGGTCATTGGGTAGGAAGAGTGGCAAAGCTGGCAACTGGGCAAGAGAGTGACAAGGTTGCTTTGAGAGGGAGACTCTGGAAATCTCCACGGGCAGGATCCAGCATTTGCAGGTCCCTTTCTGTTGTGCGAAGGAAAAACGTGAGTGTTACCCGAAGCTACACACCACAACCGAGCTCTGGCTGCTCAGGTCCTCCTGGTGACTCCCTCCTTCCAAATCTGAGAACAGCCCTTTAAAGAGCCGTTTTCGCGCCTTTGCAAACATTCTGTATCCCTGAAGAAGAGCTCTGCTTTTATGAACTTCCTTCTTCAAAAACAAAATAAAAACGAGGGTTGGATTACCCACCCATCCCCCCACACACACACACACACAAACAGAGAGAGAGAGAGATGGTGCTACCTCTGCAGGTCCCTTGCCAGGTAATTGAGAGGGAAAAAAGGAGTAAGATTTGAGAAGAGCGCTTTGATAGGAACTAATCTGATAATTCTCAGACAAGTCATAATTCAGCTGAAATCTATTTAAACGGGGGATTTGCTCTGTGAAACGTTGAATATTTATAATGTTCATGCAGTTCCATCAGCTTGATTGCACCCAAGATACCAGGCTTTTAGGCTCTGCTAAATCATTAGGAACAGGAGGCTTTATGTGAAGAGGAGCTCCGATAATTGGCCGAAAAGCCAAAGGAATCCATCAGAGAGTGGAGCAGCCCCAGGCCGCATGGACGTGCAGCCGAGATACACCCGGCCTCCACCCCCTCCCCCTCTGCCTCGCTCATGCAGGACAGCAAGGTGGGCATTGCCCTAAACCCAGGTCCAAGAGGAATCCTCACGCAGCCAGAGGTGTGCAAACCGGCTGAGGGGGACAGAGGCCTGCTATGATTCCCATAAATATTCCTGCAGCAAACAAACACCCACAGATTTACACGGGTAGCAAAGATCCCCACGGGGAGGGATGAACTGGCGAACCTTCTCCGTTGGAAACGGGAGGGGGGAACCGGTGGGGAAGGAGCAGGGATATTCCCGAGGTCTGGATTTCTTTAAACACCTCAAGAGCTTGGATACGGACAAGGCGCCGGCCAAAACAGCTGCAATCTGCTTTTAGACCCAAAGCCAGGAGGGAGCCCGCTATCCATGAGCAAGAAGAAGACGCAGTAGCAATGTCATTCCCTATTTATGTGATGGGATAAAAGCTAATGATCCCCAACTGCTCAGAATTGGGTAATAAATTCTACAGCCCTGGCACTTTGGGTGGAAAATCTTCTCTTTTTTTTAAGGCAGTTTTTCTTTGTTATCTGAGCAAGAACAGAGCAGCAAACGCTGCTTGGATGTCAGTCCAAATTCTTCATTAAGTGGGGAAGGGAGAGAAATCAAGCCCGTTATTGTCGTTTTAAAAAATAAATAAGTAATGCAACACTTTCTGAAGAGTTCACTGGAGGAGATTCAGAAAGGCTGCGGGGAATAGGGGAGCTTGACGGTGATTTAGAAAGTCGAGAGGAACCGTCCTTCTGATGGCCGAGGAAGAAGGAGCAAAGAGTTTGGAGAGGAGCAGCGGTGCAGCTGCAGAAAACGATCCTCGCAGAGGAGACCCCCGCTGGATTTCCCTTAGCCGGATGGAGGCCTCTCCGGAGGGCTCCAGGGATGGAGGAAGGAGGCCAGGCATCCATTCGCGCTGCAGCAGAAACGACGGGCAACAGGCAGGATCTGGCTAATGCCATCGTTCTCAACCTTGGCAGCTTTAAGATGTGCGAGGACTTCAAGTCCCAGAGTTCCCCAGCCAGCGTGCTGGGGAATTGTGGTCGCTTCTGAGTTTGAATGATGCTAAACCATAAACCATGGTTTGTCGATCCGAGGGATCAGTTTGTATTAGATGCTAAGCCCAGGCAAGCAACAGTTTAGCATCCCGGGTGAGCATGGCAGTTGTTAAATTGGAGGCTGAAGGGGACATTCAGGAGAAGAGAGACATTACCTCTTGGGTAACGTCCGGCTCTGAGACAGCACCAAGACAGCATGAGGACGTTTAAGGGACCAACCACCGACTCCCATTATTTTGGGAGACTTTTAAGAAGACAGGAGGGAATGGGCAGCGTGGGTCTGCTTTGGCCGTTCAGCCGTGTAAAGTCTATAATTAGATTTCAGGGACTGACTTGAAACTGTCCAGCTTGGCGATAAGAAGCTGCCCAGCCTTTCAAAATACCTCGGCTGGCTTTGAAATCTGCCCATGAAAATAATAGAGTCCTGAAATAAATCTCTAGTTCTGTATAATTTCCTCAGGATAGTTGCTGAAAACCTTGGTGGAATTTATGGCAACGTGAGTCATAGCCATCTCCTTTAGAGAGGATGCTTAGGATGCTAATATCCTGGAGCTATTTTAAAAACCACCCAGTAGCCCTTATGCAACAAATGCTTTTCAAAGGACAAAAGGGAGCAAAGCCCCTTTCCTGCCACCAGGACGAAAGACTCTTTGCGCGAGGCCCCTTGGGGTCCAAGGACGAGGCGCCCCCAGGGGTGGAGAGAGCCGGGGAAGGGGGGGCTCCCACTGCTACGCCAGGCCGGTTCCCCAACGGAGGCTCGGCTGCTAGGAAACGGGGGCAGCACCCAGGCCCGGAGGAAGAGAGGCCCCCCCGGAGGGTCCTCCTCAGCTCCAGCCTCTCTTCCAGGCATCTTTATGGAAGACCCCCCTAGTGGAAGGGCCCCCTCTTCTCAGCCCACCCTTAGGGCTGGTCCCCCATTTCCATCCGATGCCCCCGACTGCTATGGAGGGGACAGTCCTGAAGAGAACAGCGGAAGAGGGTTGGAAAGGGGGCTGGAAAGGGGCAGGCGCCTTCTCTTCTGGGCGGGGGGCAGGACAGGTCCTCTGAGCTGCCAGGAAGAGAGAAATTCTCTGGACTCCCAGAAACCGCCCCAGGTGAAGAAGGACGCTTCTTTTCGGTCGATGGGTGCACCTCCAATAGCAACCTATTAAGGACTTCGGGTTCAAAGTGGGTCAAAATCCAGTGGGGGGTTCAGGAATGAGCTCTTAAGGACCCAGAGGGACCATTCAAGGAATCGGGTCAAAATGTCGTGCGGTTTGCTTTGTCTCTGCCAAGGATGGATGGCAAACCTTGTTTCACTGTATGGTGTTATATCTATGAACCAACCAAATCGCTCTAAAAACAGATCTGCCAGGGAGGAACCGGGCCAGTTTTCCAAGGTGGAGCTACCTCAAAGGTCTGGCTGAGGGCCCCCGAGGGAACAGCTCTATGTCCCCCCACCCAGCGTGGAGCCATCTCTGATTCCACCAGTTCCCACCAGGTCCATCACCAGATGTGAAGTTCTCACACACCCCCTCACTGTCCATCATTTGGGGTTCAGTTACAAGCCTTGCCTGCTTTGGCGAGACCGATCTGCCACTCACACCCTTCCAGACAATGCTTGGACACCACTAACCTTTGCCCCCATCGCTGCCCCCTTGGTCCCCACATCGTTCCTGTTCCATGTTAGGGTTTCCCCATTGAGGGAACGAACCTTCTTCGTCCTCTCTCTTTGCCCAGTTCCTGGTCTGCAGCCAGCCCTCTGCACCCAGCCACCCACCGACCACCAGTTTCCAAGCAACGCCATCCAAAGCTTCTCAGGACAGCTCCAAGCCACCTTGAACCTTCTGCTGGCCAGCCCTCCAAAACCAGCTGGCCCTGCCAGACTTACCTTTGAAGGAGCCTCCCCAAAACAGGTGGACGTTGCCGCCTCTCCTTCCAGCCATCAATAAACCAACATGCTCCAAACATCAGCCAAGCCCAGGTGGGGGAATCTTCAATCCTCATCGGCGCCAAAGAACCCACAGAAAGGAGGTCAGAAAGGGGGTCATCGCTTCAGGGGGTCAGACCAAACTGGGCTCCTGGTGGTGATGTTTCCAAGAGGTCCTTCTCTGCCCCACACCAACCTTCACATCTCCCCATGGATTAGCCTTGCCGTGTCGTGGCCTTCCATCTCCGGCAGCTTTCAAGATAAACCGGGGTCAGTTTGCCCCCCCACTGGAAAGCAGCTGGAGCCCCTCCCCGCTTCGGAAGGCAGCCCTTCCCCTTCTTCCCTGCTGCAGTCTTCCTTGGCTCCCGCGAAGCCCCTTCCTCCTGGCACAGAAGCCTCTGCTCTCCTGGACCCCAGGCGCGCTCTGGAAGGCAGGCTGCTCTGGTCACCTGCCGAGGCTGCCGAGGTGGCGGGCGGTTGGCTGGCCCTTGCACAGAGCCTGCCCTCTCTCTGCCGCCACCACCGCTGCCGCTGCCGCTGCACATTTGGCAGCTACCAGCGGAGAGCAAGCCAGCCAGCCAGCCTCTCTCTTCTCCAGGAGCACCTGCCGGGCGAGGAGCATCAGCGGCCGACGCAGGGAAGGTTCCAGCTGCCTTCCAAGGGAGGTTCAGACAAGCCCCGGGTGCAAAGGGTCCCTGGAAGGGGAGCACGCCCACCCAGGCCCCCAGCTTCCCGTGTATGGGACCTCTTCCCAAACAGGGAAAGGGGGGGGGCGCACAGTTTATCAGCTGCAGGAGACCTCGGACAGGATCATTGCTCATGCCTCACACACGAAATTGACAGTCATTTTTTAAGCATCGCTTTCTTCCTCTTGGAATGTGCCTATGCACACATCACACACACACACACACACACACGCACACACACACACTGCTGAAACAGAAAAGGGAGGGATTTGAGGAGTTCCTAAGTGGCTCCAGACTGGGTCTGGAAAGCCGGGCCTGGAGGAGCCCCCCACCCTCCAGCCAGTTGCTTATGGACCGGACCCAGCTGGGCTCACCTGAACCTCTGTGAAAACCAGATCAAGCTCCGGACGGCTCAGAACCTGTGAAAAGGCACCACTTCCTACTACGTTTCTCCACTTGTCCCCCTTTTCCTCCTGCATTTATTGCACCAACATCCTGGCTTTCTTCTAAGGACACACAATAAACCCCAAAGCCCAAAAGTCCCAGCCTCAAAGGGCCAGAAGAAGCTTGGAGCTCGTCCAAGTCTTGCTGTGTGGAATCAGAGCTGAGCAGCCACACACAGAGAGATACACACACACACCTTCTGGCCTTTGCACTCCATTTATGTCGCCTTCCAGCAGCATCAGCGCCCCTGCCCAGAGCTGGTGCCCTGTCTTGGGGCGCCTGTGGGCTGAGCACCTGCCCAGTGGCCTCTCCATTGTTCCCTGATCCATCAGACTGGCCATTGGTGGGGGGGGGGCAAGTCGCCTCTGCAACCCCCTCCCATCTAAACAGGAGTATGATATTTTGACCCTGCCGTGCTTCGGTTAGTCGAGTATTTTAAAAGCCACAGAATTTAGACCAGAAGGATACCAAAAATGTGTATACCGTACAAAATAGTAACAGCAAAATGCTAAGTGGAGAATTAATGTAATCCTTGGTATTAGTCCAATCTAATCTAATCTAAACCCTGAGTTATTTCTTCCCTTGTCAAGGACTGCAATGTATCCTCCAACCCTAAAGATGGGAGAAGGCATCAGGGCTTCCTAAACTCACACTCAGGGCAGGAATCCTGCCTGGGATGGACGGACACCCCACTCCAGAGTTTCAGCCTCTCCAGCCCCCCCACCCTCCCTTGGCTCATAACCCCCTCCCTTCCCTCGCAGAGGCCTTTGAGGCTTTGGGGTTGGGGCTAAGCCGAAGGAACCATCTTGCTGAAATTGTCCTTCCACACGCAGATAAGTTGCATTTCCACCCAATCGTCCAACCACTAAACGGGCACCGAGGCTGGCAGAGTTGAGCCAGTTGCAGAGAGACCGGCAGACAGGCAGACGGATGCCCAAGGCCAGCCCCAGGGAAGAGCTGCCAGCACCCCCAGCCGGCTCAGCCCCAGGAGCAACACACACACACACCCCTCCTTCGTGAGTCCTTCAGAAACGGGATGGAGGCCACAGCCCCCTCCAACAGGCAGGCCAGCCAGCCCAGACAATCCACCCGAGCTGCCCTTGGGGCTCCACCAGGCCCCACTTGCTCCTGGGAGCTGCCCCCCTTTTCCACAGGACTCCCCAGATGCGGAGAGTGGGGGGATTGTGCCCTCCAAGCCAGGCAGGCCCAGCTTAACCAGCCAACTCCAAAGGACAGGGAAGGCAGTCTTTGCTGGGGAGGCACCTCGGCTGGGAACCCAACTTGTATTCGATGCCCCCTGCCTGGGAGCCCCGGCCTCTCCCAACCACCCCCTCCCCTGCAGCATTCGCTCCAAAGGCCCTGCGGGGGGGGGGGCTGCCCTGGAACCAGCAGAGGAACCCCCCACTTCAACTCCTGAGCTACACATAGGCTCCTTTATCACCGACGCTGCAGGATCTCTCCCCTCCACCGGCCGGGTTACCTGCCCGTTGATCAACAACGTCGACTTGCGGGCACCCCGTTTTGTGGGTCAAGAAGCAGGCGAGATCCAGAGCAGGGGCTCCAGAGCAGGCAGCCGGAATCGGAGCCTTCTCCGAGGGGGCTGCTCTCAACCCTGCAGGGGCAGGAGGGGCGGGCAAACAGCTGGTGCCCGAGACCCCAAAGGCCGCCTGGGGCTGCTGCTTACCCACCGGGTGAGATCGGGTCCCGGCACGCTGGGCTGGAGGAGCCCGAAGGGGCCTCGCGAGTTCTCCCCGGATTCAGGGGTGGGCGAGGGGGCGACCGAATCGGCGGCACCGGGGATCAGCACTGGCGGAGGCTTCCGGGAGCCACAGGTCTGCAGTGGCGCGTCCTGGCGGAGGCGCCCGACCAGCCGGCGGCCCGAAGGGGCTCCGAGGGTCCCCGCTGCACGGACGCCGGCTGGGACAGCGGCTGCCCGGTCGAGGCGCCTCTCCTGCGGCGGGAAGTCGACGGGCGCCTCTCGGAGCCCAGCCTCGCCCCCCGCCCGTCCCCGGCGAGGCGTCCGACCCGCCGCCGGAGGAGCCGCGGCGCGAGCGCTCTCGGCGCAGCCTACC
>JANHGC010003208.1:0-11243 GCA_027560395.1 Boaedon fuliginosus | reverse complement strand
GGCCGGCCGGGCTGGGCTGGAGCTGCGCGCCGGGCTGGGTGACCCGCAGGGGCTGCTCGGGCGGGCAGGGCGGGGGCGCCCGACGCGGAGCTCCGCTCGTCTTAAAGGCGCCTCGCCGCCCCGGGAAGGGGAGCGCCCGCCTCGGCGGCTCGAAGCCCCCCGGCGGGCCCGCCCGGGCGGCGCAACAGGTGAGGCCGCGGCTGCGAGTGCCCCGCAGGTGCGTCGGTGGCCCCCGGACTCGAACTCGCAGCACCCGGATCCACTCCGGGGTCTCCAAGAGCAGCTCGAGGGGCGGAAATCGGCCGTCACGCCGCGCAACCCCGAGGCGGGCTCCCCGAGCAGACCCACCACCCAAGAAACGCGATCTGGTGGCGGCTCGGCCCGGGCAAGGCCCGAATGTGTGAATCCCCAAGTCCGGGTCAGCCGGCCGGGGATGGGACGTCGGGCACAGGCAGCTGCGAAAGACCAGGAGCAAAGTCACCCACACGCGCGCGCACACACAAAACCCACGCAAACAAGCGACACACACACAGCGGTCCTGGCGAGTGTTTTCTAGAAAGCAGCGCAGTAAACGAAGACTTGCCTTCCCACCCTCGTGGACACGCTCGTGGTCCGCTCCCCGTTGAAACCCACGTGCCCCACACTCACCCTCACCCTCCCTCGGTGAACAAGAACGCTAAGAGCCCCCAAGTATCAGTCATTCACCATTTCTACACTTGGCTTTTTTCTTGTTTGCTGGGATGAAGTTAATGGCGTCAGGATATTAAGTAATAACTTCATGCGTGAAAAGGAGGGTGTTGGTCAACAATTTTCAGTGCAGAAGAAGCATGAAGCATGAAACAAGCACATCATAACAATCCGGTCCAGGCATCCTTTCATTCGCCCAGATCAATCCGAATCCATCCTGCCTTCTCCAATGCCATGGACAGGAACCTGGTGGGCAGCAGAAATCATTCCAGGAAATCAAGATCAATATTTACCGGTAGTTCTCACTTAACAACTGCCTTGTTTAGTGACCACAGTTCTTTCGGTGATGAGAAAGTAACTTTACGGCCAATCGACACATTTATAACCTTTGTCAGTCTGTAAAACAAAAGAAAGCTGAGGTCAGATTGTAAGCACAGGTAAGGTTCCACTTAGTGGTTACTTTGCTTAATGACTCCGTTGCAAATCCCAATTTTGGTTGCTAAGTGAGGACCCCTGTACTTAAAAGGTGTATCTGCTCCCTCTTCCTTCGATGGCTCTGGGTGGCTTACGACAAACAATATGCTCAGCCATTAAAACCAATTATTTAAAATATAGCTAATGAAAATATAAAGAACTATATTAAAAGACTTGAGTAAATAAGGTTTTAATTCCTTCCTAAAGGAGAGGAGAGTGTCAGTTTCCCAGCTTCAAACTCTCGGCGGAAAAAGCAAATTACCACCAATGATGTTAAATCTAATCACTGCTTATTGTCCATGCAGGAGTGCAGATAAAAGTTGGAAACAAAGCGGCTCTCCAAATCTAATTTAGCACAGATTGCAGGACTGCAGGATTTCACCGGCCTTCAGGGACAGGATCCCGTTTATATCCTTCATGCCGCAGAAGAGCTTCACCTATGCGGCGGGAACCTTCCTACCCCGTTTGGGACACCCTAGTGCCAGGGTGAGACATGGGGTGGAGGCAGCACGTGAGACGTTGGCCAGCTGCAGGGGTTGGTCGGCACCAGGGATGATGCGACCCCTCCTGCTGCACCTTCAGGCTTTCGTCCGGACCTGTGGCTGGCACAGAAGGCCGGGGGGCAAAGAGACTAGGCTGGGGGGTTTCCTTCAGGGCCTTCGGCCAGAGAGTCCCACACACAAACACCAAACTAGGAAATCTGGTGATTCTCCCCACACCAAAATAGCTGTTGTATTAACTATCCTGTTGCAGAAAAAGGGTCTAGGATAGGGAATTGTGGCCAACTTGCCAGGGGGCCATTCCATGCTGTGTCAATTGCTTCCTTCAATTCCTTTTTTTATTGGTGACAATATTTTTGTGGAAATTATTGTAACGCTTGTATTTCTGGTGTGATTTTCGTTTTATTGTTATTGGCCGTGGTTCCATCGAAATTAATTTAACTTTTGTATTTATTGAATTGTCCTGTGATGAGTTTGTCCCATTCTGAAGCAGCAGATTAGACCATCATGTGGCTTATGCAACACACACACACACACACAAACTCTTTAGCACTGGGTCAACCAATTACGGCTGGGTCAATAAACCCCGGCTTTGTGTGACGTGAGAACCAGGTCAATCTCTTTCAACTGAACCTGCATGGTGAAGTTATTATGAGGCTAAACTGTGCCAGGGACCCCTGCCAGGGCCCTTGGGAGGAAGAGCAGAGGGGATAAATGCTTTTTAAAAGCCGTCACTCTTTTGTGGACCCAGCAACCCTTCCTGCATCCTCCGAGAAGGCCAAAGCCAAAGCTCTCCTTTCAGGCCCTCCGGAAAGTGAGTCTCGCAAAGCAGCAGCCATTTGCGGAGTTCATTTGACTGACAAATGCCCAAGGCTGGCCTCGCATCGTTAAAACATACTTGGAGCCAAGGAAATCCTTCGTTTCTGCAAGGGAAGAAGGAAAACACCTCCGTCTCTTCCTCCAATTCTCCTTCCGTGGCTGAGCCAACAGCCAGGAAAGGAAATCGAGGTGCCCAAAGGATCATTTGGGGCCACTGAAGTGCAGCAGGGGGGGGTCTGAACTGGCCCCCTCCACGCACCAAAAGTGGCCTCTTTGAGGAGCCGCTTGGCTTCCTGCAGGTGAGTCCTCCAAAGCGTCAGGTGTCTTGTTCCCCCCTTTTCACCTTTGGGTGTTGGGTGTAAGTCGGGGTCCTGGCCCAGGGGAGGCAAGGGACACCTTTGGTCTCCAAGGCCTGCTCTAACGTCTTCTCTGATTCTACTCTATTCTACGCAAGGTTTGCAAATTTTCCACCCCAAAATATCAGAAATCCACACGGGAGGCAGAGGGGCGATCTGGCCCCGTGGGTCGCATGGGTTCATCTAGCAGAGGGCTGTTCCAGGAATCAAGGTTAAGCGCCTGGGGACTATGACGTGTGGGGGAGAGACCCCGTATACGGACCCTTGGGAGTAGGAGCTACTGGCAGGCGTTTCCCAGCCAGCAGAGGCTCCTCCCCAGGGCCCTGGGCCCCTCCCCTTATCAATGCTGCTGCCCCCTTTGCTTACTCTTCCTCCTGGGTCTCTCAAGGGCTGCTGGTCCACAGGGCAGGGCCAGAAGCCTTCAGGGCTTCGCTGGGAGCTCCCAACAGGACAACCCCTCGGCCAGCTCCCCTTCATCCCGACTCTGGGCGGCCTTACATTGTTAGGAACACAAAGAACGCCCCCCCCCCCCGCTCCCTGCAGCCGCCACAGCTCTGCCTTCCTCGCAAGGAGGAGCAGCGTTTCGACAGACTCCCAAATCGAACAGATGGCTTTGTTTATGTCTGAAAACAGCCCGGCTGGTAAAACATTTCCTCTCCGTTCCGTAAAGTAGATCGATCGGAAACCTTTATTGCCCAGCTGGCAGAAAGGGGAAAGCTGGGGAGGGGGGCCGTGGGAAGGGGATCCAGATCACCCCTCTTGTTGAGTGGCGGGTTCAACCTGGAAATCGGCTCTCCCAGAATCCGGCTCCTTTAAACGTGAAACACTGGAGAGATGCGGCAGGTTCTGGAGACACACACTCCGTGCTCTCCCATTAAGAAGCAAACGGATCTTATTGGAAATTGGGAGCCAGCAGCGGGAGGGAGGGAAGAAATGTGTGTGTGTATGAGGAGGGGGGGGAGGAGAGGGAAGGAGAGGGAGGGGGAGAGAGGCAGAGAGAGAGGCGGAGGGAAGGAGGGAAGGAGAGAGGGAGGAAGAGAGGAGAGAGAGGGAGAACTAGATGCTTTTCTACAGCCTGGCTCATTTTTATAAATACGGTCAGCCCAACTGCTTTGTCTCTTAGCCCCCCCTGCCCCCCAATGCTCAGATAGCGATAAAGGCCCTAAGAACTGGCAGCTAGATATTCCTCAGTTCTCTGTAAAATTAAATCTGGGGTTTTAGTTGGGGAACTCTGCCAAAAATGATCTCAGAAAGGGAGAAACGGCTTGTGCTCGGAGGGAAGAAACATGGTTTTGTGTTCCCTGGATGGATGAGGAGGGGGGGGCACCAGTGAGGAAAGCCCCCCCCAGGTGAATCCTCTTCTCCCTGTTACATTAAGAGCGTGTTTGTATGAGGGTGAAGCCCAATAACTGAGGCGACGGCTGCTGCTGCTACTACAGACTTCCTTCTGAGGCTTAAAGGAAGATAAATAAGCCACTTGCATTTACTAAAGCAAATCTTTATCAAGTTAGAAAGGGATCCCTGGCCTTCGTCGAAAGTTCCTCCTCTCGGTGAAGGTGGAGCCACCTGCAAACTGGATCATTAATTTTAAGATCCCGCCGGCAGACAGCAGCTCCCTGAACTGTGGCTTTGAAAGTAGAAAGCAGAGATTTAAAATATATATATATAGACATTTCATGTCGTCTTCCTGGGAAGGATGCCGTTCCCCCGCAGCCCTGCTGTCTGGGGCTTTCTATTTATGGAAACCCATAAAGCACTCTGGAGTTGAAACTGCATTTATTTCAGCTGGAGTGACATCGGGAGACACAATAACAGAAATCTATCAGCCTTAAGTAAAAAAAATATTCATTAATAAGGATGACCTTTAAAGACCCCAAGGCAAACTGCATTCACTTGGAGACAAGCCAGGAAAGGGCTCCCACCTCCTTTGTCAAGCTCTTTCACCCGGCAGACTGTGATTTGTTACCTTCAAACCGACCGCAAAGGTTCGAGGTGTAATCAACAGCTTCTTGGAAAGCTTTGGAGGACACGGGTCATAAATGGGTGGCTGGAAGAGGACAGCAGGCAGGATTTCAAATAGGCACAAGGGGAAAAGAAGCATTCGTAAACTATGCCTGAGAACTAAATGAGTAGCAATCAATTCCTAATCGTTATCTCAACCTCTCAGCACAGAATGGATTTGTTTTAAGGTGGGGCACCCAGTTGGGTCAAATTTTACCTGAGCCTTTTCCCAACCTGGGTCACCTGAAGATGGGTGGACTTCAACTCCCAGGATCAGCTGGCTGGGGAATTCTGAGCGTTGAAGCCCACCCATCCTCAAGCAGCCCAGGTTGAGAAGCTCAGGAGCTGCCCAAGTCGAAGGAAGCCTCTTTCCAAGCGAAGCTCTCTGGATGCGTTTTGAGGTATAAACAATTATTATTATTTATTAAATTTATACCCCGCCTCTCTTCCCCAGTCAAGGGGAACTCAAGGCGGCTTACAACATAGTTAAAAATACAATAAAATAAGATAAACATCATAAAAGCATTAAACTTAAAACTCGAACCGAAGGTTGCATGGGAAATGGGTTGGAGGGTGGATGCCTCCAAGGAGGAAGATCTCTAGAGGCCGCGAGAGGAAGAGGAAAGCCGGAGGGGAGGGCCACATTAAAGCACGTCATTATTTTTGTTCCTCAACTGTGATGGGATACGCTGCTTCATTTAAGTACAAGGACCCTTTTGCGTTATCATCATCATCATCTCGTTTTATCTTCAAAAGAGAGAGAGAGAAAGAACATTGACTGTTCCAAAATGGGAACGTTTAACCTAAGCATGATTTGAACCTGGTCCAAAGCTTTGCTTCCTCCCTGTGGGGTCATTTCCACTTTTCTTCATGAAAAGTGGCGCTCCGCAGATTGTCCGCAAATGCAAATGCGACTCCTTTGTCCGGCTTTCCATCCAGGAAGCGGATTCCCCATGGTGGTTTACGGCAAAGTTCTGCTTCTATGAAGTTGCAAAATAGAAACCGGCGCCCTCAGCCAATATTTAGAGTTTCAGCGTCAACAAAACGGACCTTCCGCAAAGGTGATTCCCTCGAAAATGAGATGTTGACAGGATTCATTTGGTCTCCTTGCATCTGTTCTCCTCGCCGTCTGGATTTTGCCCAAGGAAACGGAATCCTCTTCTGCCCACAACCTGCGCTTCGCAGCCCACACAAATCATAAAAATAGTTTCCCCGGGCAATCTTGACTGGCTCTTGGCAAAGAGGGGCTCCATCGCCACCTGCCTTCCTCACGCCAGCCCCTCCCTCCCCCTGCACAGGAGCAAAAGCTACAGTCAGCAAGAGGCAGGCAAGGCCCGGTGCTCGGAAGTCAGACCGCCAAGATACAAGCCCAGGTCTGAGGGGAGAGACGGACGGACGGACGGAGGCATGGACAGGCCGCAGAATACAAACCAAAGATCTGATGTCCTCCCTTAATTTGGGACAGAGCATCTCAGCATGTCACTGCCAGTCCATGGCCAACCAGAGGCCCAAACGGCCACTGAATCTGGCATCAGCCGTGATGCAATGGGTTCAAATCTGAACATCAGGTAAACTTGAGCTGCCACAAGGGCTGAGCAGAAGCGGCGGAGAAACCGAGATCACCCTTTGGCCAGCGGTGAGTCATCAGAGGGAAAGCTGGCTTTAGTTCTGCCAACTGCAATCGGTAAATGAACTCATTCCCCATGGAAAGTAATTAATTCTGAAATTTAATTAAGGGTTTCTTTTTGGTCTGGATTAAGTTCCCCATGGCTCCAAGCAGATCCGTCTTTCTACCGATTCACAAAATATCCCCGTTGCTTCTTCTACTTCGAGACAATTTTCTCTCCCACTTTTTTTCCCCTCCAATCCTAGAGAAAGAGACTTTTATCAGGTTTTCATGGTTGGGGGTGGGGGAGAAAAATATTGCACCCTTGCGAAAGTAATTCTGAAGTGCATGTTAGGCAGAGCAGGCAAACTGACCCTGGAAGGGCAGTTAACAAACCCCAGGTTGTTGCTTCTCCTGTGGTGTGCGGAGTGTCGATACAGGAACCCAATAAAGGGCCCCGTTGATGTTAAGAGGGTTCCAGCATCACTAGAAGGGACCGGCTTGGAGCCTCTTGATCAGAATGGCCAGAAGGAAGAGCAGAGCCCGGTCAGCCCTCTGTAAGGTCACGCTGTGTTGCTGTTATCAGATCCACCTCCCTGCGTTAAAGGTTGTGTTATCATTTGTACTGCTTTTGTATGCAATGAGTGTATCGTTTCCGAAGGCACCTAGCCTGTGACCTTGTGAGCTGTAGGGTCTTCTGCATCCCCTTGCAAAGAGCCCAGGGGGTCACTCTGTGGTTGTGCATGCCAAGAAAAGGTGCTACCTCTCACCTCTCTCTAAATGCTTTGGTTCCTTATTTAAATGGGCATTTTCCCCACCACCTGATGTGGCTGGAGTATTCCTTAAAAAGGTTGCATTTGTTGCTCTACATTGTAGAGAATATGGATTTTTTTAAAATCAGCATCAATACATGCTGTATTTTGGCTGTTAAATGCAACTGAAGCTCAAGGATCTTTAGGAGTTATTGAGAAGACTCACGTCCAAAGCCACAAGCAATCCCAAGAATAAATATCTGCAAGGAAAAACAAGTCCCAGGCCAATTTTAATTCAAAATTAAATTATTCACGCTGGCGAACACACACTGCGGTGTTGCTGCAGACGAATAGGGCATGCATTTGGGCAGAGATGCTAAATCGTCCTGCGGCTGCATTCCCACATTTATCTTATATTTAAAGAAAAAAAAACACCTTCAGGACAGAAACATAATTCAACGCAAGCATTTCCCCCGTGAAATGATGAAAATTTGTGGAGGGTTTCTAAAATCCCAAAGGCGGCATGATTAATGTCAACACTGCATGGGGAACCACTCAAGGGAGCCAAAGTTGGTTTGGGCTTTGATCTTGCCCAGGAAGTCAATCCGGACCTGCAAAATCGCACAGTGGATGCCCCAGGGATGCCTCAGTTCCTCCATCTCCGACCCTGGAAACGGACTGCCTTTCACCCCCTGCATTTTCATCCAGAGGGCACTGGAAGGACATTCGTCCCACATTTAAACTTGAGAAAACAATGGCAACCGGACAGAAGATCTCCATGGATCTAATTAAGCCACAGCTGACCATCGTTCTGCCTTCTGGCAAGTCAGGAGGGTTCAGTGAGCTGCTTCCGATCTTTTTGAGAAGAAGCCCAGCAGATGCGGGAAGGTCAGAGTGCCAGGAGAACGTGATCTGGCTCAGTGACATCGCATGCGTAGCCCTCGTCCCATTGCCAGGCGGAACACATGTGCTCAGACACACACACGCACCCATCTTCCTCCTGAGACGGCACTAATTGTAAATTAGGATTGCAGCACCCAGTCACCTCCAACCTGAATGGGCTCCCTCTCTGGACCGCGTGTGCTGCAGGTTTCATAAACAATTAATTTAATTGGAGAGCAACCTCTGAAGCCAAAGTTCTTTCTGAAAACAAGGCAGCATGGGGAAAATAATAATTTCCAACGGGCAGAGAAGCGCAGGGGACGGCAAGCCTTGTCTTCCACTGCAGTTGAAAGTCAGGGCAGGTTCCAACTCTGGAAGAGGCAGAACTCAGGGTCAACATCCGAGACGGCACCCCATTCAGAGTGGCCACAATGCGCCATTTCAGAGTGGCCACACACGCGCAGGGGGAGGGGTGCATGGCCACGGATGGGTGTTGGGTGTTGGGACTCATGCTGGGAGAGGAGCCAGCTGGGGTCGTGTCAGAAGCCACCCAGGCCTGAAAAGTACTTGCAGGAGCCAGCCGGGAGCAACCAGGAACAGGAGGGCAGGGTGTGCTGAGTCTGTATAGCCAGCTGGCTAGCAGAAGCCAGTAATGCTGGCTAGAAACCCTGTTGCTTGTATTGTTCACCACGTGCCAAGCTGAGACTCCAGTAAAGAGACCCCCTTCTGCTCACAGTGTGGCCTCTCCTTTTGCTGGCTTGGTTTGGAACCATGACACTCAGCACGTTGGGTCACATGCGCAAAAAGTCCTTGGCTGCCTCTAGGGCACCAATGGAGGATCAGACCCACAGGGAGAAGCCCTTGACCCGGGCGTTCAAAGAGAAAAGGGTCTCAAGCCATCCTGGGGCAGGAGGCATGGGTTCTCTTGCCACACACCTTCTACCACACCTGATCACGTGAGGCTAAAGTGGGGACACAGAACTGGAGGAGGGAGAGGGACTTCAGCTACACCTCCTCCTCCTCTTCTCCATCACTGGTCCCATCGCAACCATTACCCTCAGTCTCCTCTTCGCCTGGGAGTTGGTCCACATATCTCGAAGATGCCACAGTTGAGAAAGCCTGACCCACAGGATTCCCTGGGGCAACCGGCCATTGGCCGGTCCACGCTTCTCGGGAGGAGCCCCAACATTACAAAGGAAACCTCCGCCGAATCCTTCTCAGATATGATTACTATCAAGGAACCACCTCAACGTCCAAGACAGCTGGCTAAAAGAGAATAAACCAGCTCTCACAGTTAATAAAAGTTGTTGATATGGAAGCAGACATCCTGCCAGCCGAATACTAGCTCTGTGCAGGGAATGCCGTAGTATCTACACACAGTTTGCCATCAGAAGGATTTCCCAACACAGTGTTGCTGTATCTCAGTGCAAAAGGTTTTAAATTCTGCAGGAAAGTCAATTATTTTTGTATTTGAAAACAACGGAGGAGGGAGAGGCAGATAACACCATCGATGAGAAACGGCAAATGGAGCACCAGGATTTTATGGCCTCCATGCCCACTAACTCACTGACAACCAGACCCGGCTGTGAGCATTTGCAGTTAGGCATTGATTTACATTAACCAATCATTGCTATTTTTTTTTTCTCCATAAAAGTCAAATCCATTTAAAGGGTTGCAGCCTCTCTTGACAATAAGCGGCGATAGCAGTGTGGAAATGATGCTTCTCAGTTCAACAGAATTAAGGCCAGCCGTTGATTTGATTAGGCTTTTATGGTGCAAAATATTTCAAAGCAATTATCCCCACCACCACCCATAATGTGTGTGAGAAGAAAACTGATAGGCCTCCTTTTTCAGAGCTGATGGCTCCCAGAAGTGTTGAGGTTGTTTGCCAACATTGCCAGCAGAGAGGAAAAGATAATGGGTGGATGGCTCAAAATCTCTGTCTGGCAGCTGGACCCGTCCACAGACTCCCTGAGGTGGCCACATCCATCCTGGGATACCCAGAAAACCATGTGTGAATCTCGGTCAAAATTATGCTGACTCCCACCAGTGGGTTTATTCAGAGTTTGGAAATATGCTCGGGCTTCTAAACTTCCTTGACCTCCCCATGTTGTCATGCTTTCTAAAATCAGAGAGCGGAGTCCAATCGGCAAATATTGTGTTCCCTAAGACTCCTCCAAGCCCCCCAGCTGGGGAATCAGAGCGATGGATGCTGGACAGCTAGACATGGAACGGCTGAAGGAAGAGGCCCTCCAGCAAAGGAGGCCGGAATGCTGATGTTCAGATTGAGACAGCCTTGTGGCCTCAGCAGCCTTTGCTGGTCGTCACCCTTCAGGGTCCATCATCTCCAGAAGGACCCTTCCTTCCCACCTGCAAAGGCCCAGGGCCAACCCTTGGCACACCCCCAATGGCCTTGGCCTCTAACTAGGGTTTTCCCTCAGCTGTGGCATCTTCCTTTCGTGTCATCTCCTGTGGCACACAATGACCTCTGCTCCACGTGGAGCACTGTCACCCAAGGCTCTCTCCTTATAACAGGAAAAGTGGCTCAGCCCCATAATACTTGAACGCAGAGAATGCGACCCACCCCCGGGTTGAGCCTCCTGGCCTTGGTGGCCCAGCTCAGCTGCCAGTGCTGTAACCCCCAACTTCAGTCTGGCTGGGGAGCCCAGGACGTTCTGTGATGAATGGAGGCCACAGGAAGCTACAGGAACTTCACTTTTATGTTTGCATTGGTAAAAGAAACTGGTACACGAGAAAGAAGACATTAGTCACTCCTGCTAAAAATCCATTTTTCAAAGATGTGAAAGAAATGGTGGCATGAACAGGACCAATTCATAGAACCCCCTCAGGTTGTTCTAAGGGCAACACTGTTTAAGCTGTGTTGCAGTAGATCTCTAGCAAGACATCTTAGAGTAGTTTTGAGACTCACGAGTTCAGAGCTCCTTGGAAGGAGCGCACTAACAAAACAAACATAATTCCGTGGATTTTTTTTTCACATTATCAGTGATGGTGATTGTTCAACAATGCTGTTTAGATTTGAGACTTTTTGATATGAAGTATACATTCCTTGCCATTCTACATGCAAATCAAAAAGGCCTTAGTATATGTGTATTACAAAGTATTACATTGCTATCTTATGCATACTTACCTTGAAATCAAGCTTCTA
>JANHGC010003206.1:84163-98875 GCA_027560395.1 Boaedon fuliginosus | reverse complement strand
TCCCTGGTCAAGGGGAACTAGTTGGTGGGGTGGTCTGCCCCATGTGTCTTGGGCTCGTCACCACTGAGGCAAATCTGGTATTTATATGGATAAAACATGGCGCCTCCGTTTGAATATGGTGCTTCAGTCAGTTTGAAAACTGCACACACTCAGTAGAAAGTTTCTGCTTGTTTGTTAAGAGTGTCCTTTTTGGCCTCCCAAAAGGGGGGCAAAAAGGCCCCCTACCCTTTGGTGATCCCAACAGTGCTGATCTTACTAGGCTTTGTTTTGTATCTGCCAGGTTTGAGGTAGATTGGTGCAGGACTGAAAGTTTGTATAGAGCACATACAAACACACATCCCCACCCAACCTCTCCTATAGATATAGATTATATTAATTATTTATTCTTTGCCAACAGGTCCTTCGTTATTCAACAAATTCAAAATAGCAATCTCTTCATGGTAGTAGTAAGTAATGAATGTGACTGTGAGTCAGTTTCACCAATTACCATGGAACCAATAGAAATAAGGTATATCCTTTTCTTCTACAATGATGTTAATATCATACATTTGAATACAACATTTAGCAAATAGTTAATTAGCACTTAGTGAAAAAAATTGGAATTAGTTAAAAGAGATGCTTTAATCCAACTTATTGTTTGTTCAATTATTGCAAATAAAATGAAAATACATGCTGAGACACTCCAAATTTTGGGTGTTAGTTAAACAACGAGAATAAAGAGAACAAAGAGAATATCTTCAGGAGAAGTGAAGACATTAAAACACGGAGATGGAAAATTAGATAATCTTTCTCAATACCAGCACACTGAGAATATATATTTTTAGGAAATAACTTGCTTTCTTAATTTAACAGTGTTTGCTTTATTAATGTCCAGATGACTATGCTAGCGTGCCAGAGGCAGAGAACAGGAATGGATTGGTAGGGTAATACAACTATTGTCAGATAATCCAAGTGTCAAATGTTGGACTAGAATGGCTTTTTTAATCACTTTGAATGTGGCAAAATTCAGGATTTAAGCTATATCTTTAACTTCTGTGAACATAACGAATCCCTAAAATGTGAACGCTTAAAATCTCACAAGATTAGGAGACGTCCAGAATCTTGCCATGGATTTCATCCTGAGGTAAGTGCTTTTATCCTAACAATAAAACAACTGCTTTCTTTCACTGGTCACACTTACCTAATTGCATCCATTTGCATTCTAACTCAATCAGTTTTTCATATCTTATTTTTTCTATTTTTCCATTATCTCATCTTGGTCTGAATATTATATATTCAGAACTAGACGGTCAAAATTAATTATTTTGCCTTTGTTGTGAACATATGGTGTCTTTTTCAAATTCTTGCTGTCTTTACATCTCTGTGTCAATGTTCCAAAGAAACTCCCCATATCCATTCATCACTCAGAGACAAAATCTTCCAAGTAAGGATTTATTAGAGAAGTCATGTTGGCACATCTGGGAAAACCTGAATCTGAGAGTTCTGGGTTTTCCCTTCCCCAAGTGAAATTCAAAGAACCATCCCCTGCACCCACGAGTTAATCACATGCCCCAATCAAACGTTCAGTTGGAAGTCATTCTTTCACCCACGCCCATTCAGGTGCAGACCAACATGTCCTTGAGCTTTGAAAATAATGTTGTTGTATCTAATCTAATACTCACAAAGATTTCCTCCCTCCAATTTCCCAAGGTCTAACTGTGGCAGCCTCAAAGCAGTAATTAAATATGTCTATATGGCTTCTGGGGCTGACACTCTGCTTATATGGCCTGTATGATATTTCTTGATCCATGGTCTTCATTTGCCAGCTACATCAATTATGGCGTCCAAAAAATAATCTACTGCTGCAATGCATTCTACCACTTTTGCCTATTACTATTTCACATGCCACCCAAAATGTGTCCAATGCCACATCTCTTCCTCACTTCCATCCTGCCTCAAATCCACTGTTTTTTCCTGTTAAACATTTCACACAACTCCCTAGTTCTCTTGAGCTATCACAATGAAATTAGCAACTAAATCTAAGCATATGTATGTTAATAAACTAGATTCAGGTTTTCCTGGAAGCTTCATTGCTGTTTTCCTCAACTTCTGACTCTACTCCTTTCACTTAGTTTCTGATTGTAATGATGACTGCCCATTTTATACATGAATTTGTTCTCTATATCTAATGCACTTAACACTGTTAGAACACTAGAATATTTCACAGTAAAACAGAAATACAGAGTAAGTACGAATAAACAACTCTAGTTAAGAGTGTAATAATAATACTGTAATTCAGCAATGCTGGGGACATGATAAGCCATATACTATTATACATTGAATTCAAAGTTTCCAAAAGTCTTGCTCTCCTCATTCCTTGGAAACTAGGTGAGTAGGAGATCAGGAAAAAGGGAAAACTGGATGGAAAGCATCAACAATAAGACAATTCTCCTTAGCTACGATTGGACAATTACTGATTGGTCAGCCAGGTTCCAAATGAATGGAAAGCATGACCCACTATCAAACACCAGTGAGGCATCACCTCTAGATAAAAAAAATGAGGCCAATACTTCTGCTGCAGTTCTTCCATCTGTACTGATTCCTATAGTTCCATTTTGCAAACATACAAAAGAGGTACTAATGTGGCAAATCCTTAAGGAATGATAATATTTTTCCTTCAGATGTTTGAGAAGGAAGCATGAAACATACTGGAGAAATGGTTTCCCACTCCCAGCTTCTCACCAGCCTCTGCAGCTGTCTTATTTAAAAGAAAAAAGAAAATCTGGGAAATTTAGAAAAATTTAGAAAGTTCCAGATGATATGGTTAGGCATCAGAGGAATATCATTGGATTCAGTGGTATTTGGGGCTATAGGTAATCCATGATGCTGAATTAAATCTTCCCACGCTGCTGTAATTCAGGGTTTGTGGCCTTCATTTGTCTTCAAGAGGCACCTACTGGTATTGTACAAGACTTGATGATATTGTATCACATCTAAGCAACTGATGATTTCTAAAAATGTCCTGTATTTGAATTTTGTATCCACGTGTGTTTTATGACTCTCTCTATTGGTAAATGTCTATGGAGATTGTCAGTTATCCCTATCATGGTTGTCCCAAAGGTGCAACTGGAAAAAGGCAACTGGACTTCCTTGTTTTTTCTTGAAGACATTTTGCTTCTCATCCAAGAAGTTTCTTCGGTTCTGACTGAATGGCGCAGGATGGAAGGAATTATATTCCTATTACTAATGACCAGGTGATTGCAAGGGATATAAATCCTTCCATCCTCCACCATCCAATCAGAACTGAAGAAGCTTCTTGGATGTGAAGCAAAACATTTTCAAGGAAAAGCAAAGCCAGTTGCCTTTTAAAAAAGCATATTGGGTCTATTAGTGAATATTGCTTTATTTATTGAAATACAATTTTTTCCCTTCATCTGTATTTATTTTATCTCTAGGAGAATGCTAGAGAATGTGGTGGTGTTTCAGGCCTGAGTGCTAAGCCTATTCTTCTTGTGCTATCTCTGCTGTGGGTCATTTTCTCAAGGTGACACTGGCTGATCCATGATGCCCTGTTAAATCTATGGATAAACTGTGAACTGAGAAATGGTGCAACTAGAAGACATGAAATAAGTCAAAACATCAGCATTTCATGATTTTAAACAATGGGATGATTAAAAACTCTAAATTATGTAAATAAAAGACATTTATCTTTTTTTTTCTTTTGCACATCATGCAAATATGGATTTGCCATAAAATAATCACCATTCATCAAGAACAGAGCCTCTTCAGTAGATAGATACAAATGGTCATTACTTTCCGCTTTACCCCATGGAAAACAATTTAAAACTCTGTACTTTTTAAATAAAGTATATTAAAATTGAAATGTTTTAGTGGATGATTTATCTGACATGGCCATTAATTGTATTTAACTATAAATAAATATTTTATTTATACTTATTTAAATATTCATGTATTTATTTATGGGGTCAGGGAAAGATATTAAGAGAAGAAAACCCTGAGCATAATCAAATGTGTTTCAACTAGATTTTAATAAAGATAAGTGGGATTCCATGGCAGAAGAAGCTGATGGGAAAAGAAGTTCATGATCAGAGAGAATTCATAAAGAAAGAGATGCTAAAGACATAATTGCAAACAAAATTCCAGTGAGGAGGGCAAAAAAAATGGGGAATATGTCATCCAGTGATGATGCAGGGGGAAAAAAGGAAAGGAAATGGTAATGTTAGGCTGTAAAGGAGAATTTTAGGCAGACAGTCCAAGTTTTAGAAGTGCTCTTTAAAAAGTAAAAGTTCAGAATAAGGCCAGGTGAGTGGATAATATTTTTTAAAAGGTTGTTTTAAAAAAAGCTAATAAAAGGCAAAGAAGAGGTAGGAAAATATCAATCTATTAGCTCTTCACTGAGGACAGCAAATTGCGAAAAGATAAATGTAGTGAGTATCAAAAGTCAGAATAGACTTATCAAAAAAAATCTTGTCACCCCAAATGTATCTCAATTTTTGATGGAATGACTCTCTTTATTATATTGTGGGGACACTGGGCATGTACGTTTAGTAAAGCTATTATATCTCCATGACATTCTGATTAGCAAGCTAATTACATGTGGCTGGTTGACATGACAAGTAAATAAATACCAACCTGGATTTAAAGCTATACTCAAAGGATACTCATCAATGGTTCCTCATTACATTTGACAGAGGTATCAAATGAGATGCCATAAGAATCAGTCTTCGGTTTTCTGCTCTTCAATGTTTCCATTAATGGTCTGGATAAAAAGGTGAAAGGACTGCTCAGATTTCCCAAAATCACAAAAATGGTTGTGATAATAAGTTGAAAAGGCAAGAATTAAACTTCAAAACAATCGTGAAAGGAACAGAGGAACAGAATGAAATATAATAGAAAAAGTGCTAAATTATTACTTATAAACCAAAAATCAGATGAACAGATATATAAGGGTGCTTGACTTAGTAACAATGGTTGCCAAAAACCAAACAAAAACAAAACAAACAAAACAAAAAAGAGATCAGTGTGGTATGGCTGCATAGAAAGCAAATGCAAGTTTAGAGGGCATTAACAATTGTATAGTTTTTAAACCTTGGAAAATAATTATTCAGAGAAAGCGGTTGAGATAAAGACAGTGAAGACAACCAAGAGACCAGAAATTAAGTCTAATGAATCAGCTACATTGATTATATGATAATACTTTTCCGATGCTTACTGGGAACTGCTCTTTCTTGTTTCAGAGGGCAAGACCCAAAATAATGGAAGTTACAAATTAATGTCAGGCAGATAGAAAAAGTTAGATTCTGACCTTTTTTTTTTTTTTGAAGCTTGGGGTAGCAACATCTCTAGGTGTACATATATTGTTCCTCTCTAAACTAGTAATTTGTATTGTTAAAGTACAAATGAAGTGAATTTTTGGTTTTTATATTTCTAATATGCAGTCTTAGTTCAACAAGTTACACATTTGTATACACAGCTTTTGGTAGTGGTTTTTTTTTTTTTTTGGTAGCTTAAATCTTTCCTCTCTTACCTTACAGTACATGGGTGCTATCTTCAATCAATGTTTTATTATGTTAACTCTTCCTTTAGGCACATTAGCAATACTTTCATCCTCTCCTCTTACCTTACAGAAACAGAAGGAGAATTTTTCCTTTTTCTGAACCTCGTGGGAAGACATCACTTTGATCATGTTTTCCTGGTCTGTCTTCTCCAATTTAGGCCCAGTCCTTTCACCACGGAGTCTGCTCTGAAGATCTTTTTTTCTGATTCTGCTTGTTCCTGCTGAATTCCTCAGTCATTTTTCCTCCTTTCTCCAGTGATCCTTTCCCCCCTCTGTCTTGTCTCCTTTCCACCAATGATTTAAGTCCTCACTCCTTGATATATATAGCACTCCAGGTCACTCAGAAATATGCAGCAAAAACACAACTTTGCTTGACAAATCTGCTCCATATAAATGTGCAGTAGGAGGCAGATGTTCATGCTCAAAGATGTCTTAATTAATTAAAAACCTTCTAGCTAAGTACATCACTCTTTTCATGCAAAATGCAAACTGACCAAAATCCTAACCTTGAAATCAATTATGATCCAGTACAGCAATCCAAACCCTTCCAACATTATGATAGAAGTCTGCTAAATTCTTCAGTACTTCACCTAGATAAGACAATAGCTAATATAGATGTAAGCCCTCTAAATATGTCACATTGCTTAGGGCCTCTATCTTCTATTTTCTCATATCCTGAATTAAGATAACCTTCAGCCATGTCTCTTTTCAGTTTCCAGGAGTTATGTTTTTTCTTTTTATTTTCAGACTTGTACAGAGTAACCCAAATGTCTTTTGCAGCTGACTCCCCACACACATTCACATACATGCATGCACCCACATTCAAACATTTTCCAATGACCAACTTTGATTTATGATCATCAAAACAAGTATGATAATAAATAGTAGCATATGCAAAGCAAGAACTACTCCAAACTCATATATGCCAATGAAACTTTGTGTACTTTACTTTATGGATTCTCAGTGTTCCTCAAAACATTGTAATTCAAAGCATCTTGTTTTCAGAAGTGGGCTGTGCTATTTTGACAGCATGGAAGAGTGGGGACACTAAATCTCCAAACAATAAAGCTGATCTGCTTTACTGTCACTTGAATATTCAGCATTTTGGCATTTTATTGTAATTGTGGAGGAGGAGGTGATAATAAAGAAGGAAATGGTGAAGAAAATGCTACCCCACTCCAGTAGTCTGCCCCAAAAGCAACAATGTGTATCCACAACATTGGCATGATACTGAAAGAGGACCTCTTAAGCTACTGAAAAGAGCAGAGAGCAAGTATGAGAGCAGTGGCTTTTTTGACTGCTGATGTGGCCAGAAGCAAAAGGAAAATTTGATAGGTAACGTTACCCATACTGCTGGTACATGAGAAGCCAAAAACAGGAACCAAGGCAAGTTAAAAAAAGAGGCTAACTGAAGTTGAGGTGGCTAGAGAGTACTACTACAAAAGCAGGAGAATACAAGAGAAAGGCACTATACTTGCCATTTTGAGAATAAATCTTAATAAAGCAGAGTCCTGAATGTTATCTTAAGAACTATGCATGATCCGTTGTTTGCTGGTCTCAAAATGTTCATTTGAAATCTGGAAGAGAGGTTACATTTCAGGGAATAAGACCATTTTGCCCCCTATTTCTTAAAAAAATTCCCCTCATGAGAGAAAGCTAGAGTTATAAAATCTTAGAATTGGAAGGGATATTAAAGGTCACCTATTCAAATAATTTTCTCAGTGCAGAACCAACTAGAAGATTTGTGACAGATGATCATCCCCTGATGGCCACTAGGAAAGAGGAAAGGAGAAAGGATATCTCAGGGGCTGCCACAAAGAAGAGGAAGTCAAACTATTCTCCAAAGCACCTGAAGGCAGCACCAAGAAGCAATGGATAGAAATTAAGGAGAGAAGCAACCTAGAACTAAGGAGAAATTTCCCGACTGAACAATTAATCAGTAGAACAACTTGCCTCCAGAAGTTGTGAATGTTCTGACACTGAAAGTTTTTGAGAAGACATTGGACCATTTGTCTGAAATAGTATAAGACAGTGGTGGCGAACCTTTCCGTTGCAGCGTGCTGAAAGTGCATGAGCATGAGCACACACACATAGCCACACAATGCATGTGTGACACACCCACCCCGCACATGCGTGATCCCCACCCCACCCCCTGCACATGTGCATGAGATCCTGGAGCCAAAAAACAGCTGATTCGCATTGCCGTGCAAATCAGCTGTGCTTCAGAAAAGGGAAACAAGGGAAGTATAGGCAGGGGTGGGCAGGAGGGCCCATTTCCACCCAAAAACCACATGAGGCGTGCACGCATGTGCAGGGGGTGTGATGGAACATGTACCCAGAGGAATGGCTCCACATGCCACTTTTGACACGCATGCCATAGGTTCACCATCACTGGTATAAGATTTCCTCCTAAGCAGGGTGTTGGATTAGAAGACCTCCAAGGTCCCTTGCAACTTCATTATTCTATTCTACTTTAACTCACCACTACCTTTGGCACCTTTCTGGCAGTTCATACCATCAAATGCCACTCCTCAGCTCTTGACAAATCTAATAATAGAGTTTAATAATAACAGACAATAAGCTCATTCCTTATTTTGTATGATGAGCCTTCAGTTTTTTGAAGATATGCTATGATATTTCCTTTCAGTCTTCTCTAGGATAACCATATCCAGACCCTTGGATCATTCTCCCCAGGGAGTTGCTTCTGGACAGTGCTTTTTTTCTAAAAAAAAAGGTACCGGAACTAAAAAAAAAAGGTACTGGAACTCCCATCGTATTGCACATGCACACCATAGATATACTAATATACAAAAGAAGTCTAAGGGGAAAAAGGTGCCGGAACTCCGTTCCTGTGAGTTCCCCCAGAAAAAAAGCCCTGCATATATACATACATGCATGTATACATACATATATACATACATACATACACCAAATACTTATTGCCAAATTCTGTAAGATTTTGTCTTTCTAATTAAGCATTTTATTTTATTTATTACATTTTATTTTATTCATTACATTTTTATGCTGCCCATCTTCCCCACAAGCTGACTCTGGGCAGCTTGCAAACTATAAAAGAAGTAAAAAATAATGTAAATATTAAAACATTAAAGCTACACAAAGTATTTATGTATTTATTATTTAAACTTGTATCCTGCCTTTCTCCCCCGCCCCCTGCCCACCCCGGTCAAGGGGAACACAAGGCGGCGTACAACAATATTAAAAGACAACGAACATTAAAATTTAACAATAAGAAAGACATTTACCAATAAATTTTTTTAAACATTTCTCTAAAATTATTAAAAATGCACACAATTAGAATATCATTAAAAACTATACATTTGTGAAACCTTAAAGAGTAACTGCTCAAATTTCACAAACTTTGTAATCTCTGTAATTTTTTTTAAAAATATTGGAATATGTAAGGTGACTGTAATGGCCTAGTAATGGTGCCAATGACAGTGGAGTTGGCTGAATCAATCAACATGAGACTAACTTCAGCACTGACTTCACAGATTTGTGTAGAGTTGGATGAGATTATTGCTGCTTTCTTAAACGCGCTTTCACAGCACAGATACGAACTAAAATAGTCTTTTTGAGTTTTTAATTAGAAATATTCCACAGCAATATGTAAACTTTAGAAAAATATATGTTTAAAAAGATGTTCCCATACCAACAAGCAAATTATATGTTTTGCATCGCTTAGAGTATGGGCACGGGGTTTTGAAAAGCAGCTTGGTATGGAAAACATTAACATGGATTGATAAACTGTGGCAGCCCGGCAGCTAGTTAGAGTTCTGATCCTAACAATTATTCATTTAAATGGTGCAATCAGCCATTTTGAAATTATGTATCAATTGGGAGTGTGCCTATAAAAATAATAATACTGTTTCCTGGAGCGGTGACTTTCCAAGTTTGCAAATCAGCAGTTTTGAGTTAAGTCCCTTGCACTGTAATGACATAGAGGAATAATAACCTGAAATAATTATCCTTTGAAAGTAAAGCAGAAGATGGCCCTGGAGAATACAGTACCTAATATGCAATGCGGGGAAACGGCACCACTGATTATCATGGCCCTCTCTTGAACATCTCAGTTCTGAACTCTGCTCATGCATTAATCACATAGTTCTTGATGCCAGTTGAAGAAAGGGGATACCCTCATTCAGGCCGTGGAAAAACTACTTTAGTAGTCCTGATGGATGACCTATCCTGGAAGATGAGATGGAAGAATCTCCTGAGCCTCTCTGGCAGCTTTCACGATAATCATCAATCATAGTAGGCTTCTAGAGCAAGAGGCCGCACTCATTCTGTGATTCCACATAGAAAGCCAGTGGCGAAGAGATTGCCGAGATGCTACTGCTCAAACACGCTTAACAAATTGATGCTGTGGAGTCTTAGAGAGACGTCCACTACTCACTTGGATGATTGAAGCTAGAAAGCCATGTGGGATGAGACTCAGCATGCTGTAATGTGATTTCTGCCAGGTTTCAAAAACCAAGAAAGACAGTGTGATTCTTCCAAGTGCATTTCTTTATTGTTCCTCACCTATAGACAGAATCTTACCAAACTAAAGCACATTACCAACACTGTCCGTAAAGCATATACCAGTGGTGGTTAACCTTTTTGGCACAGAGTCCCGAAACAGCCTGCGTGTGTCAAAAAGGCACCAAGTGCCAAAACACATACGCTGTAAAGTGGAAGAGCAACTCCTGGCACGTGCATGTATGCCAGCCACCTGATCTTCCAGTTTCTAATGCACATGGGCACGCAAAGACCAGCTGGCCAGTGCGTGAGAGCTGCTCTTCCAGTTTCCAGCACTCCTGCACATGCAAAGACCAGAATGCGCGCCGGAACCTGGAAGAGCAATGGGCGACGGCGTGCCCAGAGTGATGGTTCTGCGTGCCACCTCTGGCACCTGTGCCATAGGTTCGCCATCACAGGCAAATACTCTGAGAATTATTAGGGTCCATCCTCACCCTCTTTCACTCACACAAACTATCTGAACTATCCGATAGCAGCTGTGAAAAGATATTTTGGTATGGATTGTAGAAAGAAAGGAGGCAGTCATTAAGCAATAATCTGTAATAGTTAGGATGAAGTATGGGCTGCTTCAACTGTAAGAGGAGTATCTTGTTTTTCCTTGTTTTTCTTTTCTTTTCTGATTAGGCACATCTCTTCTGATATTAAGGGATTTTTCCTGCATTGTGTCCTTCTTACAAATGATACTCTGTTTCCCTGAAAATACAACCTCCCCTGAAAGTTAGACCTAGCTTGATTTTTACACGTGGCCAATATACGTGTGCCCCCTAACTAATATGTTAGGCAGTGGATGACATTCCCCAAAAATAAGACCTGGTGCCTTTTTTGGTGGCAAAAAAATATAAGACAGGGTCTTATTTTCGAGAAAATAGTATAAGACACAGTATAAGACTGGAGAGATATGACAAGTGGTTCGAAAGGAATAAAAGAATTATGTATTCATCATTCTGACAACCTACTGGCTAAAAAGCCATCTATCTTTTCCTGCATAGCTTTCCTTAAAATATGTATCTGGTACTAAATCTCACTCTTCACCTGACGGACAAACACATCAAAGAAATGAATAGTTAGTCTCTGACAACTAGGTCACTGGGCCTTGGGTCTAGGGCAACCCTCTGCCAAGTCACTGCCAGCAAGCTGCCTCAGGACAACTGCACATGGCTAATTTGCCATGGGGACAACTCGCCACAGGCAGTTGGAAGGAGAGCTGGGTGGGCAGGCAAGCGAGCAGGTGGACAGAGCACAGAGCACCGGCAAGGGCTGGGGCCTTCCCATTTTCACACCTCCTGCTGCTCCTACTGCACCAAGCTCTGGGCCCAAGAGGGCAGGGATGGTGGCAGTAGAGGTGGGTGGGATGGGCGATGGGGAGATGATGGTAGCTGGGGGCATCCCATTTTCATAGTCACCCCACCACCATTACTGCTACTATGCTGAGCTCTGGACCAAAGAACAAAGCAAAGCAAGCAAAGTCAAGGGGGGAAACCAGATGCGTTTAACAACCACATGATTCACTTAACAACTGCAGGGATACACTTAGTGAAGTAATGGAAATTTGGACTCAGTTATAGTCATAAAATGACCTGTAGTCTCATATTTTAATTTTCAATACTCAAAGTAAATGTGTATCAATTATTTGTATCAATTTCATTTTATATGCTTATTGTTGTTTAATTATTTTATTTCACATAAGCCTGTCAGAGTTTATCAGAAGGGGTAAGACACAAGTGATGTACAGTTAATATGCCCATATTGGTAGCAGCACCCTTGATGTATTTATTTTTATATATCTCTTGCGATTTTTTGTGACTTTTAGCTGTTACTATAATTCAGCTAATGGGGTAATTGGTTAAATGGTGGCTGTGTAAATATATAAAATATGTATAACCATATTGAATTCATTCTTGGAACAGTACTTTTTGGTGGTTAAGATACAAACTGTTAAAATAACAATCCCTAAACAGAACCAATCTGGACTAAGGTAGTAGGAGAAGATTTTTGTCCCTCAGTCTTCTTTGTCGTAGTGTGTTTGTTACTTTAGATGTATACAAATATAAAAGTGACACCAACAAAAATGCAAAATTCACTGACAGATGGCTTCTAAATTGTTTCCCTTCTCACCATAGGTTGGAAAATAATAATATTCCTGGTTAGTTGTCTCCCTGGGAATTCACAGGTATACTCTTTGGACCAGGGACAGGCAAATTATTGAAGGTCGTTGGCATTACTGACTATGCAAGAATTTGCAATCGCTCAGAGATTAGGAAGAACATTAATTAGCTTTCCTGGGATTTCTGAGGAATGAGGCTAATTGTTGCATGCTACTTTCTGAATCACAAAAGAGAGGTGCTTCATTAAAGCTTCCTCGTCTTCAGTGGTACACCAACTGCTTTACAAGATATAAGCAAACACTAGACAACCTGTGATCCATTGGGTCATGCTTTCACTGGTATTTCCTTATTCAAACAGAAAAACAGAATGACCACCACTGGCAGGTAAAAGAATGGTGGAAGCGAGAGTGACCTTCAGCTTCCTACAGTCTCCCCCATTGACGTTTCTTGAGAGGAGCTGGTAGAGAGCTCAGAAATCATTCATTTTCCTCCTTGGTTGACCCATGGAACTGCCTGCCTTTTTGCTGATGGGAGGGGAACAAAGGGAGACATGAACAGCAACAATAAACACTCCCCCAAGGGCCGCCTCCCTCTTGGGAGGAAGGGGGCTTACCTCCAACCAACCACACCCTCCTGCCAGCCCTCCCTTGCCAGTAGAGATCAGTTTGTCATTCCCTCATGCTTCCCTCATTGCCCACCGCCATTAAGAAATTTCAAATTTCAGCCTCAGTTCCAAAGCAACCAATTGCCATTCGCCTGTCAGGCCTTGCCAGCCAGTGATTGGGTACAGGGCCTAGAGGAGGTGAAAAAGAGAACTGGCCTATTTAAGTCAACTTGGTTCAATCATTGTTGCCCTATAGTACCTCCAATTTTACCCAACTGAAGGTTACAAACAGACATGAATTTTTAGTAAAGGTAGTCCTTGACTTACAACCACAATTGAGCTCAACGTTTATGTTGCAAAGTGGGAAGTTTGTTAACTGAGTTTTGCCCCATCTTATGGCTGTCCTTTGATAGGTGAATCACTGCCGTTGTTAAATTAGTAACACAGTTGTTAAGTGAATCTGGATTCCCTATTGACTTTGCTTTTCAAAAGGTCACAAAAGGTGATCACGTGACCCCGGGAGACTGCAACCTTCATAAACATTAGCCAACTGTCAAGTGGCTGAATGTAAATCAATAAAGCAGTATATTTGTAGTTTAAGGCTGGCATGAAGGGCCCTTGGTGCTCTCTGAGCTTGCTTGTTTTCTTGTAGATGTTTCATTACCCTAACTAGGTGCTAGCATTGACGATGCCGTCTAAGTCACTTTTTTCCAATGCTGTCATAACTTTGAACAGTCACTAAACGAACTGTTGTAAGTCAAGGACTACCTGTACTGCATGCATACAGTAGATTGCTTGATACACCGAATGTAAGAAGTTATCTGTGTGGTAAATCTAAGGTTCGCTATGATTCTGTTAGATTTTTCCTCTGATTATTAAGGTGGTAGGAAAGTATGCTCTGCCCTCAGTATTGAACCTTCTTTTGCCTTAGTAACGAGGGCAGGCAATGGTGTCGGCCATATACTGTAACTCTAAGATGTTACAAATTAAAGAGGATTGGCAGTTTCTTGTTGGCTTTCTTTGCCCTCCCACCAAATGTTACCTCCCAGTGGGAAAACCATCATTTTATCAAGATGATTCAGGACCAGAGCCAGAAAGAAAGTGGAGTTTTAACAATTGGCCAAGAATAGTGGGTCACTGTGGTAGAACCACCAGATGTAGAAGAGGAGGCCCTGATAGGCAGGCTTTAAAAAAACATTCCATCTTAGAGTCTGTTCATGGGAAGAAACGTTTGAGGTCACACCTTTAATCTATAGCTGCTGTTTTCTAAGAGAAGGCAGAGATTCTTGTAAACTTGCGATCAGCAATAAACAAGCTGGCTTGACTCATTCTCAGAGCTGTTCAGGTTGCTTGATCCTGACATGTATCTATCTGACCAACCTTGATCTGATTTTGCACAGTTTTTGCATGGGTATGTTCAGAGGGAGTCTGAACATATCAGCAGATTTCTGAACAAAGTTCAGCAAGATTCCAGAAATGTTTAAATTATGTTTATATATAACCCAATTATTAGGTGATAACATCAGCTGATAGTTGGGCTCTCTTTCAAGACACCTGTGCAAAATATGCTAATCTGAACACTGACGTTTTGTTCATGCAGGCTTTTTGTGGGGGAGGGGGGAAGCGTTGGCTGCCCTCTTTTACCCTGCAGGTTTAAAAGGGCTTAAAAGATGCCAGGAGACAAAGGATGCCAGGCAGTGGTGGGATTCAATTTTTTTTACTACCGGTTCTGCGGGCATGGCTTGGCAGCCGTGGCTAGGCGGTCATGTGACTGGGTGGGCCACCGCGCCCTGCTGCACCCTATTTCTTTGCCTAGAAAGCCACCCTGAAGCCCCCTGGCAGCCAAATAGGGGCGTGGGGGTGCCACCGGCCCCCATGCTCCATTTTTGGCCTAAAAAAACTCCCTG